>SJOL01006389.1:378162-395882 GCA_004794785.1 Opisthorchis felineus | reverse complement strand
TGTCTCAACTGATACGTTCCTCATAAGAAAGAGCCCTTGTAATTTTGGTTCCCTACTCATGCCGCCTCAGGCGTGACCAATTCTACATCGGATAATGCCGCCGTCCCTTTTCCACGAAATTCCCAATGCCCACAAACCCCACCAGTCATGCTCTTATTCTGGCTGTAACATTATGATCATGCCTGAAGGTATGCCACCCACTAGTTGGGAATAAACAGTATTATTATTGCCCTGGGACCTCGAGGATTGCTATTCCGAGTTTTCCTCGCCTTAGACATATTCATTATTTTCGGATACCTTGTTCAAGTTTTGAAGAATTTAAGACTTGATGACCTATGTCCGTAGGTCAAATTTTGTAGTAAACTGCAGCAAAGTTCTCCATGTGACCGGCACAACATGCCAGGACGATCATGTCGTTGATCAGGGCGTACTGCCGAAAGGACCGTGATAATGCACACATGTGGCTAAGGGTACACGAAACCTAATCAACTGGCTATATGAAATCGACGTCGATCATAGCGAACAACTAAATGCATCTATCCGACACATACGGCTAACATGTGGTTGGGAGTCTACGATGCTTACACTTCAGCAGGGCCTTGCAGGTGCCCTACTCCTCTTCGGTTGGCTGCCGATTTACAGGAAACCAATCGTAAAAAATTGGTCAACTTATGATTGTATTGAAGATAGTAATAGGTGCCCGACGGTTGATTCCACTGCCCCCTTAGACAAAAACGCGCTGGATAGCCTGTGCTTCGCGTACTGTCCGTTCATAGCAAGTGCGCTTAGCTTACTAGCTTCTGCGGGTACCTCGAAATTACATTGGTTTTGCTGGCCGCCCGCCGAATTTGTAGTACGCGCACTCATAATGCAAAACAGCGTTGGCACTCTGATTACTCGCCACACAAAAAAATACCAGGCAGTTATCCGCCGTATATTCCTTTAACGCCTTCTCAAATGCCGTGAGAGATGAACACCGGACAGCCCCTAATTTCTAACAAACATAACTAGAACCACGTCTAAAGCCACAGCACTGCAAGTTTAAAATTGATGGCACGCCAGTAATTAAGAACAGGGATTACCTGAAACAAATCGCAACAAAATGAGAGGAGATTAAAGCGATGTTTGGTCTGAATATACATGCAACAAAATGCAACGTTTTTTCCCCAAAAAATTTATTTTACCTGCAAAGGTTTTGGAGAAAAGAGCATTTTCCGGCTAAGGATCAGCCTCTGATGGCATGGGTACTGGGTACCCAGTCATGTACGCCTTTGTGATAAGCGAGCAGTTAGTCTTCATATGTAAATTGTTTAGTTTGTTCAACTAGGTAATAAGCTAAACGCATCAGGTAAATACGTTTGGCCTGGAGAAATTAGCTGCCCGAATGCGGACAGCAAGGAATGTATTCGGCTGTGATGTCACGTTGTACCATTTCCTTATCTATAAGATCATCAGAAAGCCAGTATTGTAACATCCGTGTAATTTTGTCGTAGACACTCTGAAGATAACCGACAACTATTTATCAGTATGGCTCGTGTAGACAACGTGGTAGAGCAGGTTTTCTCTCTATCTCAGTACTACCTCTCAGGCTTAGCCACGACCTATGAATATCGCGCCGCACCAACCAAGGTTCGTCTCCTGCCTCACGACTGATTGGCTGTATATCACAAGCAAGTGGACCGTGTACGCACAGTCAGAGGTGGTCCGTCCTGGAAGTGCGGTGAACAGTCGCCTGGAGAACACCAGCAGTTGCCTGAAAAATTGAGCGCACTGATCAGGCAATCTCGAGCATGCCATACAGCAGGTGTTCCCGCGCGCTGACCGGTTCATGCGGGAATACAAGATGCTTACGTATGTTCATTGTGACTGAAAAGAGATCCCGGAGGCGACAGCTACGTTCTGAACAAGGTCTGCCAAATGCCTGCGTATGCGTCTTCCCTCGTTTTGAGGCATTTATGGTCATGACACCCCAGACTGCATTGTTAGAAGAAACAACGCGAGGTAAATCTACGTTAGCTGGCTTAGAGTTCCTGGTGCAAATTCCCAGTTGCTCTCAGATGTTTGAGGCTGGTGCTGTTAAATACAAGCCATTCTTCTACCAAGAAACGTTTCTCCCTCCTACCCACTTTTTTGCGGAATTTACGTCCATTCCGTTGTAGGCTGTAAGAAAACTTGAAAATAGGTGCTTTCTTGGGTTTCCTCTGTCCACCAACGGCGGTTGGCTGATCATAATTGACCGGCGCAGGCTACATCAGTGGCGTGTGGTAACAAACCAATCGAGTGGTGGATAACACTCAGCTGCTGGAGGCACAAAGGCATACTTGTCATTAAATATTGGATTGTTCGGGGGCAAGCTGGCTGCGCCGACGTTCGACCGCTGTGACAGAAAACTTGCCTTTGGTGCCCAAGGATACTAGGCCCCAAAGCAAGTGGAGGTCTCTGGACATAGAAATGGCTTTTATGGGCTTTGTGACCTGCCAGCTTGTCACCCGAACTCTGGCGCCCAAGGGACCGCTTATCCTATCACATTGCTGCCCACGATAATAAATCTTACCTGCTGTGTCGTGGGGATCTTCAAGCTTGTCCCTAAGGTGGCTGCGCATGACTCAATATTGTTGTGTTCTGGCTCCCGACTTCCACATAGATTGCACGGGTGTGGTTACCAAACGGTTCACCAAGAAGACCCACTGCTATTTTGCACTGAACCGAAACACTGAATCCCTGCGCAGTTGTTGGGGGTATCAGTATACCCAAAAACTCTGTATCTTTGTGTGTGCTAACGAACTTCCGGCATTTTTCAAGGTCAAACTATGGATATATGTATGCATTGTCGTTTTTCTGTTAATCGCTTGTTAATCGCGTGTTGGTATGATCAATAAAGTTGTGTGCAAGGTTTTCGCCGTGCTAGTATTCGGGATCAAGCAACATAGCTGGGGATAGAATATCGTTACAGTCCGCACATATTATTGTTTGCTCGGCGCGTGATCCAAACCTAACATATTTGGCGACGCAAGATGGAGGCAGAACAACTCAAAGCAATGTTTGAGCAACAAATGCAATTTATAAAAGTAATTACGGAGCGACTATCAACTACATCTTTGGCTTCGGCTGCGTCGAGCGTCCCACATTCGGTTGACGGCATCACTGGCAGTTTCAACGAGTTTTGTTATGAACCCTCGGCTGGCATAACGTATAATGCTTGGTTTTGTCGCTGTGAAGACCTGTTCAGGGTCGACTTTTCAATTCAGGATGATGGTTGGTAGTTTAGCCTCTTGCTCCGCAAACTTGGAACCGCAGAGCATGATAAGTACGCTAACAATATTCTGGCAAAGAACCCACGTGATTTCACATTTGATGAAACGGTCCACACGCTTCACAAATATTCGGTGAGCAAACGTCACATTTCAACATCCGTTATCGATGCCTGAAGCTGGTGAAAAGTGACGCAGACGACTTTCTCACATATTCTGGCATCGTGAACCGGGAATGCGAACGGTTCAAACTCTGATCGTTAACGGAGGATCAGTTCAAGTCGCTGATTTTCCTATGCGGTCTACAATCCCCGAGAGACGTAGAAATCCGTACCCGACTTCTCAGGCGCATCGAGCAGGACCCACCAATGACGCTGCAGGCCATCACCTCGGAATGTCAACGATTGCTTAACCTGAAGCACGACACCACGATGGTCCAACTTGGGGGTCATGGCGGTTCCGAAGTTTATGCAATCCATCAGACTACGCAGCAGCCTGGCTCTGTCAATTCCGGCCTGACCAAATCGTCCTCGCAGTGTTCTGGTCTGAAGCAAAACAAAGGCCCGAAGAAGACATTACATTAACACTGTTGGCACTGTGGAGCCTGGCAATTCGTCAGGTTCTATCCCTACAAGCAGCATCAGTGCCGCCAGTGTAATTCCGTGGGACACAATGATGAGTACTGTCAGTCACGAATGCATACGGCCTCTGGTATTTCAAAGTCGTCATCACGCGTCTGTCCCAAACCGAAATCGAACCCTCTTGGCTCCTCTCTCAGTTTGCTGGCTACTTTCCAGATCAACACCCCAGGTCACCGAAAGTATCTCACAGTCACCGTCAATGGTCGTTCAGTCCGTCTGCAGTTGGACACTGCGTCGGATATTACCATCATTTCGGAGAAGCTTTGGCGCACGCTCGGGCAACCGCCGATCAGGCAAGCCGCTCGAACTGCTAACATTGCCTGTGGTGGAGAGCTAAAGCTTTCTGGTGAGCTCCAATGCTGTGTATCTTTTCGGGGAACTACATTCGTGGGGTCGTATTATGTAACGGCAGATGAGCTAAACTTATTGGTTCTTGATTGGTTCTATCGCTTGGGGTTAGCCGAAATTCCAATCAGTGTCACTTACAATACAGTTCAGTCTCCCACGGCCCATCCAGATCATGCATCCGACTTCATCCGGCGATTTCCAGTTGTTTTCCAATCCGGTCTCGGTCAGTGCACTGCGACACAAGCAGTCCTCCACCTCCTGCCAGGAGCTACGCCAGCCTTCCGTCCAAAGAGACCAGTTCCGTACGCTTCCCTTTCACTGATAGATGTCGAACTTCAACGGCTAGAACAACAAGGCGTTCTGTCCCCTGTATCTTACTCCGCCTGGGCAGCGCCGATCGTCGTGGTGAAGAAACGCAACGGTAACATCCGCATATGTGCCGATTTCCCAACCGGCCTGAATGCAGCTCTCCAGCAGCACCACTACCCACTACCAGTGCCCGACGATCTATTCACTGTTCTTAACAGTGAGAAGTTCTTCGCGAAAATCGACCTTGCTGAGGCGTATCTTCAAGTAGAGGTCGCACCAGAATCACGATCACCGTTGACAATCAACACACCGCGGGCTGTATCAATACAACCGTCTCCCGTTTGGCGTCAAAACTGCCCCAGCAATTTTCCAGCAGTTGATGGATACCATCTTTTCTGGCACTCCAGGTGTGGTCGCGTACCTGGACGACGTGCTGATCGTTGCTGTTTCACCCGAAGAGCTTCCTGATCGGATCAATGCCGTATTGCTGCGCATTCAAGACAATGGCCTCCGTCTTCGTCCTGAGAAGTGTCAATTCGTCTCGACAACCGTGAAGTATCTTGGTTCCATCTTCAACGCCTCTGGTCGGAGAACGTTCGGGCTATACAGCAGATGCTACCTCCTAAGGATGTCCCATCATTACGTTCCTTTTTGGGGTTAACCGGCTATTATTCAGCATTCTTGCCTGCGCTACACGACATTCGACCCCCACTAAATCAATTGCCTGGAAAGGACGTCCCCTGGCGTTGGTCAGAAGAATTTCAGGAAGCATTCTGCAGGCTAAAGGGGATGCTCAGTTTTGATCTGCTACTGACCCACTACGACCCAAAGCTACCGATCGTCGTGGCAGCTGATGCCTCTACTTTTGGAGCCGGTGCCGTCATCCTGCACGTCTTCCCAGACGGATCGGAGAAGGCCATCATGCACACGTCGAAATCACTAATGCCAGCAGAACGGCGTTATGGACAGATAGAGAAAGAAGCTTTGGCCTTGGTGTTCGCCGTCCGGCGTTTCCACAAGTTGTTGTACGGTCGCCGTTTCACCCTACTTACCGATCATAAACCTTTGCTGTCTATTTTCGGTTCAAAGAAAGGTGTTCCCGCACATTCTGCCAACCGCCTTCAAAGATGGGCGCTTATTATGCTAGGCTACGACTTTGATATTCAATATCGTCGCACCACCGACTTCGGTCAGGCCGATGCATTATCTCGCCTGATCAGCAATCAGCCAACTCACGGAGAAGACACAGTTATTGCGCAGGTTGCTTTCGAGGACGCAGCCGGCCTCCAGTTGGTCCAGTCTGTTCGTGCATTACCCGTGACAGTGACAGAGGTTCAACAAGCCACCATGGCTGATCCGACGCTTCAGAAGGCGATCCAGTTCGTGAATTCTCGATGGCCTCCGAACCTCAAAGATGATTGCCTTCGACAGCTCCTTCATCGCCGAGATGCATTGTCGGTCGTAAACAATTGCTTAATGTTTGGAGATCGCGTCGTGATTCCTCAATCTTTACGCCATCGAGTTCTCCGTCAGTTCCATTCTGGGCATCCAGGAATAAACCGCATGAAGTCAATAGCTCGCAGTTACGCATACTGGCCGCACATGGACCAGCACATCACTGATTTTGTAAAACGCTGCTCCCGATGCCAACAAGCTGCCAAGAACCCGCCACATCAACCACCGGTTCCCTGGCCTCGACCTGAGAAGCCTTGGTCTCGGGTCCACATTGATTACGCAGGACCGATACATGGCACTTCCTATTTGGTTTTGATTGACGCTTTTTCCAAGTGGCCAGAAATCATTCCGGTGTCATCTCCAACAACATCTAGTACGCTGCGTGTGTTATCCAACATTTTCAGCCAGCATGGCTTACCGGAGTCCATCGTCTCAGACAATGGTTCGCAGTTCACCTCCGCTGAGTTCCGCGAGTTTTGCACTCGACATGCTATAACGCACGTTCGTTCACCATCGTACCACCCGCAATCGAATGGTCAAGCAGAAAGGTTCGTCGACACATTCAAGAGAGACTTGCTTAAAGCTCGAGGGAAGGAGGCTTCCGTCGAAGCCCTTCAGAGATTCCTGCTTGTGTACCGAACGACCCCAGATGATGCTTTGGCGAACCACCAGTCACCTGCAGAGGCACTCATGGGCAGTGAGCTGAGAACTGTGCATTCTTCCATGTTTCCAACACAGTCTACTGAGTCAAGGTCCACACCGGTGGCAGCTGAAGCTCTATTCAAGGTGGGAACGCCCGTAATTGTCCATGACTACTATCCGGGACACGGTGCGTGGACTACAGGTCGTATCATGCGCAAACTCGGTAGTGTGATGTACGGCGTGTCGGTTGGTCAAGACACCTGAACCAGACATGAAAACCAACTCTGCTTTACCGGCACGCCGGAAACTCCAGCATGCTCGGGTGCCGTACCGTTGGACATATTGCTCGATAGTTTTGAGCCGAAAGCTGAGGCAGTTTCGAAAGAGGAGAGTGTGACCGGCAGCTCAGCACTTGGTCCAGCACTTCTCCCCAGGCATTGTACGGATTGACGCCACCGCTAGCCTGAGCGTATCCAGGTCGACCCACGCCGAGCATGTTACTGATTTTTCACAAGGGGAGGTGTTGGGGATATCAGTATCCCCAAAAACTCTGTATCCTTGTGTGTGCTGACGAACTTCCGTCGTTCTTCAAAGTCAAACTATGGATACATATATGCATTGCCATTTTTCTGTTAATCGCCCGTTAATCGCGTGTTGGTAGGATCATTAAAGTTGTGTGCAAGGTTTGTCTTCTTACTATTCGCCGTGCTAGTATTCGGGATCAAGCAGCGTAGCTAGGGATAGAATATCGTTACAGTCCGCGCATATTATTGTTTGCCCGCTGCGTGATCGAAACCTGCACATATGACTCCATATTGTTGTGTTCTAGCCCCCGACTTCCACATAAATTGCACGGGTGTGGTTACCAAAAGGTTCAACAATTAGACCCACTACAATTGTGCACTGAACCAAAACACCGAAGCCCTGCACAGTGTATCCCGAAATTCCGTGTGCGTCCATATTTTCGGCTCCGAAGAGGAACAAACTGAAGACCGGGTGTTCATACCACAATACTGGTACCCGTGTTTTAGAGCATCATTTGGAGGCAAGGGGTGATGATGATTTTATCTGAAGCATGCAAGATGAAAAACCCCACCGGCTCATGTTAGAGCCACCTATCCAACTATCGCTGCAGACTTGACGTGGTATTTGAGCTACATCCTTGTTTTGATGAAGTAAGCGGCAATGTCTAATCTGGCTAAACGATAATTCCTTCACTTCTAGTTTCACCATTGATACTGAAGAAGTGGAAATCTATTTGGATTACAGTCTGTTTGCCCCATACTGATACTTCATGCATTTCAGGTACGACCCCCATTTCTTAAGGTCCAATACTCAGTAGACAACAGCCACAAGGTATAACGTAAAAAGTGTCTGCACTTGAAAATGACACCGTGTAAGCAAAGCTCTACTAGAATGTCGCCACTGAAGTGCTCGCTTTATAGGGTGAATAATGCAGTCAGCTTGTTGTCAGCCACACGCACTTCCTAGTGATCGTTTGATGAACGAGCTAATCTCTTCTGCTCGTTTCAGTACCTAACCGGCTCACTGAAGACTGCACCAACGAAACCCTAGCCTTCCTGCTAGGATAAATGTAATCAAAAGGCTTAATGAAATTCAACTTTTTTCTTGCTCAAGTTATACCAGTGACTTCTCGTAGTTGAGTAGATGAATGCTTTTTGGTCGTGCGCGTGAGCTAGGTTTGTGATCACAGTAAGTTGTATCTCACAAGTTGACTTGGAACCATCGACCCCAGCCGCATGTTAGTCGCACACGCGAGGTAGGTTCACTTAGCTGCCCGGTATGATAGACGTTTGTCGCATTTCACCAGCTGATTAAGCATCATTGTTCACCGGTCGCCTGTTAGTCGTGCAAGTCAGTCAGGTCCTGTTTTGTGTATTTTATAGAAAGCGACGACGCCACTAAGCAAATTTAACAGAGAGTTGCGGGCGTCTCCTGGAGTTGTAGTTGGGCTCAAAGTGTGCCTCACAATATAGAGCCTTGGCGCTAAACTATCTGGCAGCTTCCCGACAACGATCGCAAAAGTCCTGTAACTCTCCACCATTTGTGATGAAGAATTTCGCTGCCATTAAACATGACATGAATGCTTCTATGGCAATATCGAACAGTTTGCCAGTACAATTACCCTAAGGGCATAGGTCACAGAAAAGCTGTGACTATTTTTGCGCCTCTTATCCGTTTATTAAATCATGATGGGCAGATTTTACTTACTGGATGAATTTTGTTCCTGAAATATCGTATGAGTTTTCGGAAGTTAAAGCGTGGTCCTATCACGACAACTACTCCTAATGCCACTTCTCGAGTTACGGAGACGCGGGCTTCCGCATTCCTGCGCTGCCAGAAGATACCAGAAAGAATTAAAATAAAGAGTGCGCCTCTCGCCTATTTTGCGCCATCGGGTATATTGTGGGCTGCAGCAGGTTTCACAAATTATTGTAGCAGCAGAACTATCTGCAACACACGTCCATCTCAGGCGAATCGCATTTTCCGGCGAGTTAAGATAATTTATTTCATTAGGCACTGCCTCTCAATTCGAGCTATGTGCTGATCTTGAAAAATCGCTCACCTAAACAAACAACGAATTCAAGATGGTCACAGAAAAACGCGCCGAACACGAACATTTTGACCATGAGGTGTTGACCTCAAAAACTAGCTGGTTTCCAAGACATCGTTTCCGTTCGCTGGACGCTGCTCGAACGCTTCAAGTAGTGTCCTCTGTACAGGCTGGAATGTGAGGGTAATATTGTATTCCAAATTTTCGTTACTTCGTGGAGCCACTACGCTGCTTTAACGGCTTAGTTTAGTGTATAAGCATACGCTTGGAGGCCGAGCTACCAGAAGTCTCGTGAAGAGTGTTTCACTCAGCAACGCTGACTAGCGACTTGCGCCAGGTGCAGCTTTCGTTCACAAGAGCTGTGATGACTTTTCACCCTCTGACTCCGTAGAAATAAAGGCCCGCACATTTTGTGTGATGCTGATAGTGGAATCCGTCAGAGAGTCGTAGAATCGGAAGCTTGCTGATGGCCAAAGTCTGCGGCCTATTAGGCCGCAGGAAATCTCGTCTAATTATAGTTCGATTGGACCTTAGATAAATTAACATTATTCCGCTTACAAGTTTCAACGTAAAACTGTCTAGACACTACGTGTCTCCATTTCGCTTAAAAATATACGGTAAGTATGGAGAAAGTGTCGCCATGTCCGGAGGAACCAGCCTTTACTCAGACTGACTTAAAATGCTTCATTAGGATACTTTGGGCTGAGGAATGGCTGAAACGTCGATTCTAATGCTGGTTTCCCTGCAAAAGTAACATGACAACTTGATGGTACTTGAGGGTAGGGGCGGTAGTTTGAAGCATAAAATCACTGTGTGTGGGGAACCTGCATGTAACGTGGTCTCCCTCGCTCTAAATCAGGCCACGAATTTCCTTCCTTCAGACAACGCTTAAAGTTCTGGATATGGTATGTAACCGGATTTTTTTCGGTAGGTTCCAAAATTAGCCCCAATCTGGCGCACATTTTGCGGAGCCGGCTGCGCAAATCCTCGCGCCTTCCTAAAGTTTGGCTGATTCGATGGCTTGGAAGTTCACAAAGAGTAAAATAGGGGCCACACACTAGAAGCACACCCAAATTATTTTCGCCGAAAATATGGGGTTTTCGAAGTTGTGACTTTAGCGGTGAGTTAGTCTAATCCACTTGCATCTTTCGGTGATATTTCGCCCATAGCATTTTGCTTAAGTGAGCAAGAGTTCAAGGTTACGGGCCATCACCGATTCGCATTTTTTACCAGCTTACGAGAGGTAGATCACGAAATCGCATTTAAATATATTTTTGCCTTCTTCGGTGTTCTTTAGGAATGGGATAATATCCGCAGAATACCCAATGCGAATTCCATTCGGAAAAATCGGTCAGTGTAGTTTGTCTGCTTTATCCTCCCCAGATTTAACAAATGAGATAAGTTTGTTCAGCGAACTTCGTCGCAACACATTCTCCTATGGAGCTCGCCTTCCATTAAGAATAGCGGTGCTAGACAACTGCATGAATTGCACAGCGGCGATGTGAGTGCTATCTCTGTGGATGATCCCCTTTCCCATATATGCATAACTAGCCTGTGGATAATACACTGTCACGAGATAACCGCAGGTAAACTACCAACACAGCGATATCATTCGTATTAGGAATATTACGCTCCATAGGTGAAATACGTCACATAGCGCAAATATACTAGTGGCATCTAAGGACATCCATTGCCGGTGACCATGATAGCGAAAGCTCTTTTCACTCACTTCGGCTACTTATTGTAACGGCTGGGTCCGTGTCTGCGTGCGACGCTGGATATGAGGCCTCACCCATGCACGGCAACCTAATCCAATAGCTAACGGCGGCCCCTCATACCCATAACTGTACGCGTCGTCACTCACCTCGACTACTTGTCGTAACTGCTGGGTCCGTGTCTATGTGCGACGCTGATTATAAGGCCTCACCTATGTACGGCAGCCTAACCCAATGGCCAACTATGCACAACAACTTAATCTAACGGTGAAAAACGGACGTCCTACTCATAACTGTACGCGATGCCGCCTAACTTGGCTACTTATCGTAACTGCTAGGTCCGTGTCCATGTGCGGCGATGATTATGCGTGGTAACCTAATCCAACATAATCCGTCATACTCACGATAAAATTATGATTAACACCAAGCCAGCATTTGTACGAACCGACGAATACGAGGCCTCAACTATGCACACAAACCTAATCTAACGGCGAACGACGGACGTCATACTCATAACTGTATGCGATATTGCCTGCCTTGGTTACTTATCGTAATTGCTAGGCCTGTGTCTATGTGCGACGCTGAGTATAAGGCATCAACTATGCCCAGTAGCCTAATCCAATGGCCAACGACGTCCCGTCATACTCATAACTGTACTCGATGTCGCCTACCATGGCTACTTATGGTAACTGCCAGGCCCGTACACAGGCTCGTAGCTGACCATAACGCCCCAACTATATATTATAGACTAACCCAACGACCGATGGCGGTCCTTTATATTCGTACATGTCGTCCGTCTGATAACCCAATGCCTAAAGAATACACAACCACCTTTAACAAATCATGTTTCTATTTATTGGTTGCATCGGTACAAACGTAATGTGTAGTCAACCCAGCTCTCAGTTTCAGGAAGCCGCTTTTACTCGACAGGTTTTCCGAAAGGAAAAATGCATAATTAATTACGACTCGTACACATTTTCCGCGATATCATTGAAAACGGAATTAAACAAAGTTGCAGTGGCTAACTCACCAAGTGCCTAATAAACTCTTTTTCCACTATTCCCGATCGGTGTACATGCTGAAGCAGGATTCGTACTGTTGTAAAGGTAGACTCACTACTTGCTCAATTAGTCCCATTGGCGATACTGAGAGAGCCGTGTGTACATCGATGATGCGATAGCGGGATTCGACAACCATATGCAATATTGGGTGCAGCGAAGTTAAAGCTAAAGAGGGGTGCATACTTGTCAGTGGTATGACCAAGTGGTACAGACTTGAGCCCCAGGATCGAAGGACCACAGGCGTCCAGAAACGTGCACCCACGGATGCAGCCGCAGCAAAGATCTAATGACTGGGCGGGCGCTTGGTATAAAATCTGTTCATTTAGAGCACTAAATCCCAAATCAACTCCACTTCTGCCTCCTGATACCGATACAACGTAGCTTAATGAAATCAACAGCTCCGTCTTCCTCATCAAAACTTGTAACCATCCCATACTCAACCACAAAAACAGTCTCACCAACAGGGGGCTTATTTCTGGGCCTCATTCATTTCATCGCTCATGTCGAAGTATTGCAACACACCTTCACTTCCAAAATCATGTCTACTATATCCGAATAAATGAGCTAACAAAACAGCTGGAGACTGCAAGGACACATTCTTCAATGGAAGCCCCCGGTGCACAACCGGAAAATCGCTATCTAACCGTAGCCTTACGGATTCGCCGACACTGACCCACACGAGCTATGGTTTTGAGACAACGGTTGTCAAACACCTGAAGACGCCTAATTTCCGCTGCTTGAAAAAGCCAAGTCTCACAGCCATACAACTGCAGCCTGATACACAAGTTCCTTGATATTCAGGGACATACCCCTCTGACGCCGTAGGTGTTTCAAATTAGCAAAGCAACCCGAGTCTTGTAGATTCGCGCATCTGTCGCACTACAATCAAAACTAACACAACTTCGAGTGTACATAAAAAGCGCACCACCTCTCTGCGTGCTTATACCGGCTTGCTCCAGGTCTCTTGTACTACAATAGCACATATTGGCAAACTCAACCTGTGCTTGATCGCCAGTCTACTAGTTACAAATCTACTCCTATCCAGTCTCATTTAATCGCTTGTTGTCACCGCCCTACTTGTGGTAAACGTTAGGTTTTCCTCCCTATTATTGCACCTTACCTATCTGATGTCTCCTCAAACTCACCTGGCTTCACTGATCTAGACTGGGAAAATGCCTGCGATCTTACATCGGCTTTGTTCTACCTCTGCGGATTTCCTCGGCCAACCAAAAATGTCCTGCTGCTTAAAAAATTGCACGTCCCGGCCCAATCACCTCAAAGGTGACGTCCGTTACAGAGCTGTCAAGAGACCGAAGTATGTCAGTGCAATGATGGCATAGCACTGCCACACCCAGTTTGACAGCACACCCGTAACTATCTCCTTCTTCCTCTTGACAGTACCCTATCACCTACTTGTTCCACTGCCTGCAACTGCAAAAAGCTCATGCATTATTCTGGCTGTAACCTTATGATCATGCCGACGGTATGCCATCCACCAGTTGGGAATAAATATTATTATTATAACCTCACACCTTGTGGGTGAAAAGTGCACACCAAAGGGCGGGATGACTTTGGTCAGTTCATCTGAAAACACCTGCGCCTTTCCCTACTCTTCAAGGATGAGAACGGTGTCTGCGTATTCCAGATCGGCAAGATTTTCGTCAGAAGATATTTGAAAACCGGGGTTCAGAAGACATTTCAGCGTTGTCTCATTACCTCATCTCATCTTTCATCTCTGCCTTCTACAATGCAGAAAGGGAAAACTTAAATGGAAGCAACTTTTTTCGGACGCTTGTGTTTCCGGTCTAAGCTTGCGTTGATTGTGGCACATGTCCCGGGCACTTCCCCTATGAATCGAAAAATTCATTATTAGCAGAGCAAAAATGCTAAGAGACTCACCGAATACACGCGGTACGAAGCTTCGGAAGCAACTTAGTTTGCAAAGCTCCACGCTTTTACTGTAACTGCGCTATTCTGAGGTCACCTCATCGCGCAAACACGCAACACCACCGTATGGTCACGTTCTTCTCTGATCTCATGTCCCTGTAACATCCGGGCAACCTTAGGTGTGCACAATTAAGCCATGTACGGGGCTGTCCACGAACCCAAGTACAGCGTAGCGAAGAGGGTACCGCGACTGCCATACCCAATCTGATGGCTCGCCCGTAGTTCAACATATCCCTAATATTTCCGTGCAGATCGTTGCATGCGCCCACAAGGCCGTCCCAATCCGCTGAATTTGTTCCAGAACTTCAAAGCACTGGCCATCCTATTGTACTGTCTGCTTGTTCTGCCCATAGACCCACTAATTCTTTCAACGGCACTATCAAGAGATCAGTATACCGTTGAAGATATAACCTTGCCGTTCAACCGGTATAGCGCGTGGTGACCCTCATGAAAAAAACACAAAATAATCTACTACGTTTCACTAATTCCTTAGACGCCTGCCGCAACGAGAGAAAATTTTCACTATACCCTCACGAATAGCTAGTCCATTTTGAGTTTGCGTGAACATAGAGGGCGTAGTTATTGTTCGTGTAGTTTTGAGATTATTTCCAAATCCAATACAGAAGGAAACATGTGAAGAAACCGGCTTTTCCAGAAAATTTCCCACCGAATTCACGAACACACCACGCGAAGCCAGTGGCAGCCATTAAAGTATGAATTACGTGCCCATAGGGGGTCATGAATAAGTTTAAACAACTTCCAACAAAACTGCGGCCGAATAGGGATATCTTAAGGGTTCGAATAAATATCATCAAACGCTAAAACGTTACGTTAAAGTTTCCCTCCTCCCAGCTAGGGTTTCAGAGAAGTTTCAGGTTTGCATCCAAGGCGTGGCAAAATAAAGCGGATCCGAAGGTCTGTACTTTGCCTTCGGCGCCAAATTATCCGCTACTCCTGTTCGCCGAGCTTGGCAATCAGCTTGCAAAAGTTTCTTCGTCGTTCAAGGAGTCAATATCAGTGTGCAGTTGGACGGGCAATTCCCCTTTACATGTGTGCGTTTATATAGTATTTGAAGACTATCCGCTATCTTCTAACGTGATTGGCTGGTTGGATGACACCGTTTTTCTTGAATCTGTTGGTCCGTTTATGATCCTTGTTGCCCTAATTTCCCGTGTTGAAAGGTGATTGGTCGAAATCTTCCTGTATGATGTGCTTTCAAACGTCAGTCATTTCAAATGAGTGCATCGGACTGTATTTTGCTACTTCATGCACTCGCAATAATAGTCTGTCGAAAATCCACGCGTAACTACATCGAGCCTGTCGGAATATGGTTGCAACAGTGAAAAACGTGCCAAGTCGCAATGGCAGGATAGACGTATTTTACATTGAATAAACAGATATGCTTCAGCGGAATTTGTCCATGTGTCCAAACTTGGCTTTCACAAAACGAGCACTGATGAAAACTATGGTTTTTTGGATGGCGTCACTTTCGTCCGAATAGGAACCAGGTTGCTCATCGTGCGGAATGATTTGTACCTTTTAGGGATGTGGGAATGTAAACGCGGTGTATGGTAGGAGTACAAAGTTCATTTATGTTAAACTTATCGGGGCGATAATTGATCATGAGTTTGCTACTTCGGTTGTGTAGCTACTGTGATGAAAACCGAAATTGTGGAAGCCTGACTGGCTGGGGGTGCTTTACGACCAGGGAAGCAAGGGAAAACGTTAGGGAGAATGTGGTTGACACTGGCCCTAAATGTATAAAAAATGGAATGGTGAATCGCCCTGCCTGTGGATGTTACTATGTCCTGTGCAGGCGCAATGATGGTGAATCTTGGAATGGTAATGCAGAACTGAAGTCCCGTTAGCCCATGTACACATATTTTTGTACCATGGTTGACACTGCCGCCGCGCCCCCACACTACACGCTAATTCTTCAGTGTGTCTGTTTATCTTTGTTATTTCATCTTTAAAACCGTGACTGCCCAGACACAGTAAAACCTCCAAACGATTATGCACAGCCTTGTGACTAACGTTCAACTTGGAATCCTCATCTGCAGTCGACAGAGGACGATGCACCTTGGTCCGCCGCTGGTTCCGTTAGAGCGTTTGAATATAAGCCAACGACTTATACTTAAGTTAGCCGACAGGTCCCAGTGCTTCGGTAAACAATCGTGCATCTTGTGATGACGGGATAGCAGCCACTGATTACTGAATGAGCAGCTGTTTTCGAATATCCATCGAGGCGCACCCAGTGATTGTCCGAGAGTTTTATCCTGTCACTTCCACCTTCCGTGATATCAGCCGTTATGTTACTGTTTTCCTAGACTGCGAAATTTCGAATAATGTGAAGTGAACGTAAATGCACCTTCACCCAAGGAAGGTACTTCCGCATTGCGGCAAGTTGTGCTGCATGCCTGTCGCAGATAGCGGTTTGCACCTTCCTTACCTCCGGCATGGCCTTACAAAAATATCGGAGGACACCCTCATACAATCCAGCGGTTCCACTTTCTATAGGGCCGTAGTACGCACCTCAATTCTTGCCACAAAAGCCTATTAGGACGAAATGCCACAGGTGATACACCCCACGATGGCGTTATGGTTAAATCAAACGGCACTACTTCATTATACGTGTCAATTAGGTCTTTCAGTTTATTGAACGAGAAACCTAGAAATTTTGGCCACCTAGTTCCGAAACACCGCATAAACGATAAACAACCGTATCAAGTAAATGTTTGACCGACTGTAATTCATTGGAAGGCTGTGTAACCTCACGACGCCGGCTACGCATGTTTTTTTCATGGATTCACGGATTGGTACACATGAGTGAGGCTTTTACCCAAGTTTCCCTGGTCGGTTTTGCTCTTGTCCTCCAGCGGCTGTCACAAACCTGAAAAGCACAGCACTGCTTTTTAAGATCTTAGCGAGGAGCAGTATGCTTGCCAGCACGAAGACTCGCATAAAAAAGTGTCTAATAGTGCTTTGAACTGTGTTCCAGAAGGATCGTGGACAACCGCCGGAGGAAGGCAATTCCACGCAGCTACCAAACGAAGTGAGAAAATATTTTGCCTGATGAAAGTGTGCTCTCCGAGCTTGAAAATCTTACCCGCCGTGTGCTTGCTGGCTCAACGGTGAAAAAGCTGTTGGCCAAACCTTGTTCAAACAGGGCATAAGTAAGAATTAGGTCCCCTCGGAGGCGGTGATACTCGAGGGGAAAGAGGTCAAGCGCCGTGAGACGCATTTCGTAGTCCACGGATTTAAGCCCGGCAACAATTTTCGTAGCAGCTCGCCGGACACGCTCAGTGAGGGTTACGTCCTTCGTGCTCCCCGAGTAGACAACTTGGTTGGCGTATTCAAGAAGCGGTCTGACGTATGCCCCATAGACTATTTGGAAGTTCATGCGAATAATACGGGGGAAGGTGCGCCGAATCATCCGTAGAACGGCGAATGCCTTTTGGGCCGATTTCTCGTAATAATGTTTATTCCAATGGGCAGGACATGTTTGAAGAGAGCCAGATACCCAAATCCTTTTTGGTATCTATCTTCGTGATGTCTTCTGGTCCATTCTCACCATGCACGACATAGGCGTTCGCTGAGTCTCCTCCAAATGACATATGGACGCACTTTTCGTCATTCAGAGGAAGGTGCTAGTCCAACGACCACTTTGCAGCGTCTACATCCATTTGAAGGGCACTGGCATTGGTACTCCAGGATTTCAAGTCGTCCGCAAAAAGTAGACATGGACTTGAAAGAACGTCTGGAAGGTCGTTGACGTA
>SJOL01006389.1:298063-365820 GCA_004794785.1 Opisthorchis felineus | reverse complement strand
TCGACTTCCCCTGTCTAGTCTTGGGCAACCTGGCAGTATCCCAGCCCTCGTGCTTCCTTCGGGTGGCATGGCAGCTAGGCACCGAAAGGGTGTTACAGCTGAACGATTATTTGATTATTATTATTATCCCGGCTGGAGCCCACGTGATCCTGCTTGCAGGTAGTTGACAACACTACAGGACATGGCACTCAACCGATCCCAGATACGCGCTTGTTGTCATTGCCTGGCTGGGCTGCCTAGCTGAGGTTCGCCTGTCGTGCGCTGGGCTTTCTTCCGGTGATGATCGCTGATGGTGTCTCAATTCGATATGAGGCTCAGATGTGTTTTTTCTTAGTGCTGTTCTTGGTCGGTTCGATTAAGATCACGGGACTTCGTCACGTAGACTCCTTACCTTAACCCTTTCTTTCCTCTTTCCTAAGACACCCTCCCCTGGTGGTTGTATGGAAGCTGAGCATCAGTATGTGTTGCTGGTGTATTGCTGTCAATGATGATGGTGATGAGGATGAGGATGACCTTTCCCGCTTCCCTAGGCTGCCTACCCATCTCAATATCTCGTACCATCTGTCGGAGCCAGGATAGGACCTCCCTGTGGGGCAAACGCAACACCGTCTACGTCCATGTAATCGACCGGCCTTGAGGTGTCTACAGCAACTGCGCCAGTATCTTGAACAAACACGCCGCAGTGATCTACGTTGTATCACACATCTCCCCACTGTTTGCATTTTCGACCGAAATGTGGCTTACCTTTGAAATAGAGGACACTGAGATCAACCTGTCGGGATATATAAGTCACTGTTTTAACTTCTCCCGCAGCCGGACTGACGGCATGGGACTCTTTACCGCAGACTCATTGCTCCTGTCTACAACCCCATGTTCGACTCGGTTCAACGTTGCCGGTTCTATCTGGCTTACCCTACGCTTCGGAAGGCAACTTTGGATACTTGTCGGCCTTATCTATGGCTGTCCGTAGTCGTCGGGCGAAGATGCCGTTTTCTTGCCCAATCGTCTTCAGCCAGCACCTGATCTAAACTTCACCCATTTCTTAATATCAGGTGATTTTAACTGCATAACAATCACTTGTGGAACACTTTCGACCCTCAACCCTGGCTTTGCTCCCGTCCTGCAATGTCACTTACTCCAGCCCTACGAGATCCCAAGCCGACCAAAGCCCATCAAGTCTAGCCTATTTCATTTCCACCTATGCTCGATGGAATGACTAGACAACGCCTTCCTGAAAAGAGGTTACTGAAGAAGCCAACACCAGGATCTACTTCTTGCTTAGCGACTACAAACTTCAAAACAGTCACTGATCCAGTTGGTTCATGTTACAATCAGTCACATTTGAGGAGACGCACATCATAATATTAATCCCTTCTTCACCACACAGCTTGATTATGATTAAGTGATTGTGCACGGTATTGTCATTAACCCGCTTACATCCGGGTTAACACAATCCATAGCATTCACTGGGACATTCTGAAGCTCAATAATATTGCTTTTTCACCGACAATGTCACCCTCAAGGCGTGGCTAACCATTCTTCACTCGACTTCAGTGGATCGGTCAGGCCGCCGCCCTTAATGCATGGCTGTCCTCTTATCCATGCTCATTTACGGTGAACAAAATCACAGCATCTCCGACCAACTTACTACCCACCACTCATCTGAAAAAGTGAAACACAACCAAAAAAATCATGACGACGAATGCCTTTTATAAAACAAATGCTCATCAACTTGACGCCTATTTACAAGGAAAGCCAAACTGAAAAAAAAATCCATGGTTTTCCTAACATAGACTTCATGACGTACCGGAACACGTTACCAACGACTTACGAGTTAGCCTATAGCATCCGCTATCTGCGTTTGGCTAACTGAACCCTTGTGCACATATAGTAGATGCTCGATGAGGTCATTGAACACTATCCTAAATAGGCCAGTGGTTCCAAATGCGTTTTTGGTGGATTCTTTGCGCTCACAACCTTCCTCTGGCTGCTTGATGCGTGAACTTCAGTATTAGTACGAATTTTTAAAGTCAGTATGGGATAAGGTATTGTACCTTTTTCAGGGGTTGGTTCATCTTCGGATGGATTGCGTACGATGCCATGACTGATGAGGATCCTGCAGGGGAATGACATATCTCCAGAGAGGTCTCTGTGGGGAGTTACTGTATACGTCTTTAACTGCTGCACACAGAATTATTCACTTCTTTAAATCTTTGAGCTTACGTCCTGTCATGATTTTTGTGTGCTTATTGTTATACTTACCCTATATACTCTTATTGAACCTTTGTATATGCATTTCAGCTCATCCACGCTCGTTCTTAGACAAGTAAAACGTTGTTTATCGTCGATAACCCGGACTCTGTTCCAACTTGTTCTCGGACACATTCTAAACGTCTCAATTTTCTTGTCTAAGAACGCAATGGATCTGCAGCTACGACCTCGGTTCTTCGACGCTGACCCAAACTCCGCAGATGCAGTAAAACGCTGGAATCACTGGTTTCGTACCTTCGACACCTATCTCAAAACTGTCGAATCTTCTAAACCCGACAAACTTGAAACTCTCATCCACTTTTTGGATCCGCTGGTATATGATCACATTACTGATCACACCGACTATGAATCTGCGATCGACACGTTACGAAAATTATATGTCCGCCCAAAAAATGTCATATATGCATGCTACCTGCTGCAGACCTACAAGCAGGAGAACGGACAGGATATTGATCAGTTCGTGCGAAGTCATTAGCCAAAGACTGAGTTTAAACCGGTATCTGCAACTGAATATCAAGATGAGTGCGTGCGTGATACCATAATTAACGGCCTGGCGTCCACGTCCATCCGCGAAAAACTTCTAGCACAGAGCGAACTCACTCTGGACCAANAACATTCCCTCTACCTGCCGACGTCGAATTAGCCTTCGACAACCTAAAAACGAACTAGAAAATGCTACACTAATTACAATAGATTATAACGAGCCTTTGGTTACTGAAACGGATGCCTCCGATGTGGCTATAGCCGCATCCCTCAGCCAAAACCATCGACCAGTGGCCTTTTTCTCGAGGACGCTCAACTCGAGCGAGAAGAATCATTCTGCCATCGAGAAGGAGGCCTACGCTATCGCTGAATCCATCAGGAAATGTCGGCACTATCTACTCGGAAGACCCTTCAAACTGATCACCGATCAGCGTTCAGTCACATTCATGTACGGCGGTGGACAGAAGGATAAAGTGAAAAATGACAAAATACAACGCTTGAGGATTGAGTTGTCCGAGTACAAGTATGATGTCATATACCGACCTGGCAAGAACAATCATGTCGCCGACACTGTCGCGAAACGTATGTGTTTCCATGGGGAGCAACAACCAACTTGGAGAGCTCCATACCTTCCTCTGCCATCCAGGCATTACTCGTATGTTTCATTTTGTGCGTTGTCCGTCGACGATGTCAGGCACGTTATTTCCTCCTGCAAAGTGTGTGCCGAACCGAAGCCAAGATTCTGGGAATCCTCTGGTAGACTCATTAAAGCAACACAAACTTTTGAACGCCTGAGTTTGGATTCTAAAGGTCCACTGCCATCTAATACACGCAGCCGCTACTTACAATAATTGACGAGTTCCCTAGATTCCCATTTGCATTTGCGTGTGCGGATATAACCTCAGCAACTGTGATTGACTGTCTCACACAAATCTTCTGTTTGTTCGGAATGCCAGCCTATATCCATTCTGACAGAGGCTCATCGTTCATGTCGTCTGAGATCAATAGCTTTCTTCCGGAGAAAGGTGTTGCTATGGGTCATACATCGGCTTATAATCCACAGTGTAACGGTCAAGTTGAGCGTCTCAACGGTACCCTCTGGAAAACAATAAGCTTGGCGTTGAAATCTCACAATCTTCCGCCTTCCCACTGGGAATCGGTACTCCCTGATGCTCTACACAGTCTCCGATCACTGTTATGTACGGCCACTAACTGTACTGCACACGAGCCTTTGTTTCAATACGCACGTCGTTCAACATTTGAAATATCTTTGCCATCTTGTTTGACCACCTCTGGTCCAGTTCTGCTGCAACGAGGTGATAGGTCATCCAAGTATCAACCACTAGTAGAAGAAGTCGACCTTCTGAACTGCAACTCACACTACGCACACATTGCTCATCGAGACGGAAGAGTCGAAGCCGTGTTCATTCGCCGTCTAGCCCCAGCGGTTCAGAATACAACTGACGATGTTCTCAATCTATCTGAGTCCAATGGGGACACTGAACACCCAGATATGACTGAAACAACCGGACGTCAGCTCGATAGTTCTCAAGCATCTGAACCCTCTTCGGTACCGTCCTCCGAATACCAACCAAGCTATCCTGAAATTCTAGAACAACAGCGACGCATTCATCCTTACAGTTTGAGGAACAGAGAAGCCTGACTCAGTATGTCATCCCCTATCTACGTCCGCACATATGTGTCCATTCAAACAATGCCGGGGTGAATGTCATGATTTTTGTGTGCTTATTATTATACTTACCCTATATACTCTTACTGAACCTTTGTATGTACATTTCAGCTCATCCACGCTCGTTCTTAGACAAGTAAAACGTTTATCTTCGATAACCTCCGACTCTGTTCTAACTCGTTCTCCGACACATTCTAAACGTCTCACGTCCGTTTCAGCTAGCCTGGCCCATATGTCTGTCGTTAACTGGGATCATGTCGAATCATCCGAAGCACCTTTATCCGAAAAGCAATCGGAGGCGATTTTCTTGCTCAGCACGCTCGACTCTCAATCGCCACTTACACCGACGGCAACACAGCCGGATGACACATCTGTTGCAGCAAAAAACAGTGAACCGAGCGATTCGAAAATTGTGCGTATTCAACTCGCTTCACACTTCTATTCTTGGTTGAGTTCAACTGAGCAACACCTGAACGCGACAGAAGATGAAGACGACGTGTTAGTAGTGACGTGTCACGTTTACGGTTTTCGTTTAGCAAGTTTCTTCAGTATCTTTCTCAACGAAGAAAGTTTTGCTCTGACCTGGTCGATAATCTGGGCAGAATATTGAGCGATTTGTCTACGTTGAAAGAGAACTATCTTAGCGTTTCCAGCAAAACTAACTCTCTGCACGATGCATGCGAACATCTACTGCAGCAACAGGTACTTTTTGACATCATGTTTGACCCAATACTTCCTATATCAGGGCGAATTAAGTGATAATATTGCACAACTGGAACAGGTTCTGACACATTTTGTGAACGTCGATGTTGTCGAGGCGGTAAGTTGTGCACTGATGCCGTCAGGATTCCTTAATTCACCTCACAGGAACTCCGTTCAATACACAAGCTGGTCTCCCGGGATACGATAAAGCCGATACTGGATCGTCTTGATAAAAGCATGAGCTTCCTGCGATTACATGTCTGTTCACTTTCATTCGTTAACTCACTCCTCTTTCTAGCCACAGTTTCGTGAGTCTGAAGCCTATTTATCGCGAAGCGCGGACGCACTGACACGGGCGCTAAAACTGATTACTGACAACGTGACCAGGATCATTGAACGGACAATAAACGAGCTACTGGAGTTGAATGTACGTGTAGCCTCATCAACCTCATTGTGACATCTTTCTTTCAAGGATGTCGTCAGTCCAGATAATTCGTTCATATTGCTCTATGGACGCTTTCGTTCACAAGGCCCCAAAATCCGCTCCATGATATCTTTAATCGAAGATCGAATAGAAAACAGCAGCGAGTAAGTCACGCACGTGTTGTTTTCTTTCCCCCTCGTTTCCTTCTGTTTTGGCTAACTTGGACTAGTAAGTGTACTACCTGCGAATAAAAAAATCACTCAGCTATAGCACCCTTTCGTTGCCTAACTGCCACGCCACTAGAAGGAAGTATGAGGGCTGGGATACTGCCAGGTTGCCCAAGCTTAGACAGAAGAAGTCGAGAGGCAGAGGTCGGGTTCGAACCACGGACCTTCCGGTCAGTAAATCCGCGCTCTAAGCCACTAAGCCATCTTGCCCCCTTACTTTACATATCTAAGATGGATTTCCTCCATTGTATCTCCAAAGTGGCCACATTGCAACCGCTGCAAACACAGGGGCGTACCTGTCTGTGTCGTTGCCACTGTTACCTTTCAAAGACAGCAGAATTTACTCTCTTTCTGGTTTTGCAACTTTCATCGGTCAGTGTACATATGGCTTCATTGGTAGCTGTGATCACATTGCCTGGCGCACAATTAATCTGCAATTGCAACCCCAGCTTAACTCATAAAGCCTTCTTAAACGGTATTCGGTTTCTTGTACCGCAATTACCTCCCGTCTGAGGGTTGAATAGTTCCATTCTTGCAATGAATAGAGTATCTGGCACGTCTGTTGTCGGTCACATCCAAAACATTGACCGGGTTTTTAAAGGCGCTTTTGAAGTCTCTGACCTTTGCACAATCACTATGATAATTGCGACCATTATCGTCAACCGCCTGTAATTAATGCCGTATGCCAAGATTAATGGATCGCGTAAGTTGCCCAATGCGCTAATGGAACAACTGGACCCAGCCGTATTTGTTAATTTCCTAGTACTGTGCGTAATATGCTAATCGAATAGTGGAACATCAGAATTCAAACTTGGACCGTAATATCTGAGTTTGTACCACATGGATTAATGCAAACGAATGGTGATGTGCAAAATACGTGTCGCTGACAATGTTGCGGAATACAGGTAGCTCGTGTGCGCTGCTTGGCTGTTGGTCTGTTCGCCGAGTTCGGCAGTTGAATTGCAATCCAGCTACCAAGCTCGGCTAACAGACCAATAGCCAAACATGTGTTATGTTTCCATCGGTTCTGTTCGTAGCCATCATCCCTACCCCCCGCCGCCTGTTGAATTACTTTCCAGTTCTTTGTAGTTCTTCATGAATGTGCTTCTTATCCATCCTCGCAGTTCTTCATCAACGGTGCTTCCGCTCTATGAACTTTGTTGGGATTCACGGTAATGTCTCAGGTGTTAGAAGAATTTAATTCGGTAAACCGGATTCGATCAACAGGACGTCCATGACCTGTGCAAGTGTAGTTACCAAGCGTAGTAACAACGCGACTGCAATTTTGTCCAATAAGGATGCTTGCAGAAGACCTAGAATTACGGCTTCCAAAATCGCTAACCTCGGCAGCATTAGCACACTTCGAGTATGCGCGCAAAGTTCGATTTTTAAGTAACCGCGCTAGGCCACGTCCGGTGATAGAATAAGCGTGATGACATAATAGTAAAAAGTTCAATGGATGTCATACAAAATAAAGAACAAACTGCTCCTTGGTAGTACGAGCAGTTTTCCATCAAGCCATTCGTTTGGGGATGTTTGCGTTCTGTGGACAGATGACGATACTCAGTTTCTTTCAACCAGCCTTCCACACTCTCAGTAGTGATGTGTTCCACTGTCTGTTGCTAGAGCCAGGGAACCGTAATTCCTTCTGCGTGAATTCCGCTGTTGGAGCAGTGGTGAAGTAAGGTGCCGGTCCTTCAAGTATTTTTCAAGAAAAGGGCCACAATGGCCGGCATGGATAAGTTGCCAAGTTCCACTGGACGTGATAACCGCCTGAAAGGCTGATAGCCGATTTTGTTCTCACAAGTTTGTAGTTTTTAACTGTCCTAGAGTTCTTCAGGCTACCAGCCCCTGAATCTTGTGGGGGATTTCAGTCTACTGATATCTGTGTTTCCTGAATGATGTTTTGGAGGAACTTCAGAACGAAGAACAGGTGGAACGACAATCTACCCTTGAAAACAACAAGTCCGTCTGGAGTGAGAGAAATTTTCCACGCCGCACATAAAAAGCAGGATATCGTCGTTTTTCTTGTTTCTACTCCTTTCTATTATTATCGCCAACGGCTATAAAGCTGGACACAAATTTTCGGTATAATTTTTTCGCAGATAGAGCAATACGTTAAGCATAATCCACTTACTGAATTTTCTCAGCACTTCAGGGGACAACATCGCTGTTGTATGCATTCAGTAAAATACTCCAAAGCCGGACCATGGAACCATAAGGCTTTCCATGGGTGAACTTCGTTTCCTCAGTCACTATAGTGAAATTAGTTACGGACTAATAGCCTTGCAAGTGTCCTGCAACCCAAAAGACCCTGAAAGTTTCATCCTGCGTCTGTGAGTATCGTTGGTCTAGCATACTTTATCGTATGAAGCTGCAAACTACTGGTAGTCCGGCATCATACGGCAGCGAAGCATCGGTGCTGAATACTGATATTATGCTGTCGGTGATGAGGATGACCGGTCGTCCTTCTTCCAGAACAGCTCTATGGCCCGTGTGTGAGGCATCTGTGATAACTGCAGGGTGTGAGAAGGGTCTGAAGGTAGCATTTGGTTTTAGTATCATTTTTTTCACCACTCAAAGAACGTGAAGTGAGGTAAATGGTCTTCGGTTTATCAGTAAAAGTCGCAACGGACGTTTATCTCTTAACCTATTTTGGTTCTGTTCTTCAGCTGTACAGTTCACTTGAGTTGAGGTAAGCTGCGGTCAATATGCGGCAATTTTCCACTTTAGATTCTCTTCCACTTCGCCAAATACCCTCACTTACACACTAGTTTGGTTTTGGCTGGAAACTCAAATGAATCCAGCTGCATCTCTCGTCTATAATGTTCTCCTTCAACTCAATGTGATGCACGAGGTCATCTCACGTTTCAGTTGGTGCGGTATGCGAGATATAGGAGTAAGTTTTCTGCCACTTCTTTTCCAGGTACGTACAGGCTCTTCTTGAGTGTCAGAAGTTCTATCTCCAACACCGGGAAGAGTTGTTAGCTCCCATTGTACGAACAGGCATTTCCGACTTGGTTGAGAAGTACCCTAATGATCACTGTGCTCTACTCCGAACCACTGGTGCTTTCATGGTTCACACGTGCGAAGACGAGACACGGTTGTTCTGCCAATTCTTCAACCCTGAGCTTTCAACCTCTCTAAAGTAAGATTGACCCGTACTTTCTCAATGGGTAATGTAGTTATCATTACAGGATGTTTTGACGCGAGTCCATCTCTGACCTTTTCTTTGCTGGTGTCTAGGCCTAGTCGTACAAGTTCAGTGCCTATTGACTGCGTACCCAAAAGGCTAAGGGTCTTATTTCTATGACCCATCATAGATAAATCAGGGCCACGTCCTGTTAGTCATGCCACTCAAATAAGTGAAGTTCGGTGTTATTTTCTCTTTGGTTATTCATTCTCCATCTTCTATCAGGTAGTTGAAGCTTTTTCCTTCACCAGCCTCTGGAAAAACAGGACATTTAATGATCCACGGCGGTTGACGACCTGTTTAGTGATATTCGCACGATTTTGGTCACTTTGAGACTGTGCGATCATCCAACGCTTGTTTAAACGCGGCGCCGCCTTCCATCAGAGTGCTGCTGAAGCAAGAGAGCTTCCAATTAGGAAGCGAAGTCCCCCGGTCCCGAAATTATTGACGTTTCAAGAGGCGGGGTGTCTCTCAAGGGAGGTTCTTCCGTCTAAGGTGTGGCACAGATTTAATTATCGTGTCAACCTACAAAAACCAATTGGCGTTGATTACTCAGTGACTCAGACCCTATTGCTTGTAGCAGATATCCTCTTGGTTGTCGTACACACCAATCAGCAACATTGGATCTGTGCATCGTGGCACTTTAGGTCTGTCGCGGGGATTCTACTTCATTCCCTGGTAGGAATGCTGGCATCTAAACTCAAGAAAGACAGCTGCTTATAAAGCCAGCAGCTTTGAAATTAGTAAAACCCAGGGGCGCTTCATTATCAAAAACATGCAACATATACTTCAACTATGGAACTTGTGAACAGACAGCACCGGAGGAAATTTGATTAAAAAAGTGTAGATGAGTTGGCGTTCAATCATCCAAAAGTCCATGTCGATTGTATCTGGCATTGTGTACTAGCTCATTGACCGGACATGTTGTCAACTGCCGGCAGCAAAAAATGTTGAATTCACTTTTCATTCCATCTCAATTAATATCCCTGGCTGTTTCATCCATATCCACTGAAGTTGTGTGCAGAAGATTTTGTCACTTTTGGCTTACAGGCTTTTACTCTCTCCACCAAGATGGAATGCTTTCGAAAAGAGCGTGATTTTCAACAGTCCCGAGGAAACGCGTTCTTCATGGTGAACGCTTAGTCTGTAACTAACCATGTTTCCTGCTGCTACTTCGTAGTGGTCAGTTGATGTGGAAGGGTACGGTGTGCTTTTTGCTTTTTTGGGTTCTAAGTTGTTACCCAAGCATTGTCAACACTTGCTTTTCTAACTTTGAAGTCACAGCGAGGAAAGTTGACATATCTATCTGCTGATGGTATGAGGTTTGGAAATTTTCATTTGACAGTTCGTTCTGTAGGTGGAGTCAATCTATGCCGAAAAACCTGGAAACCCACTGACAATGTCTCTTTGAATAGTGACAAAGCTTGTGCTAGCCAGTTGCCAACCTCGGTGGGCAAGTAAACCGCCAGCTGATCAACCACCACAGCTACCGCGTGTAACATGTTTTCCCCTATCTCTCTATTCATTAGATCACATATACTCACCTATTTGTTCTGGTGTTTAATATTCTCGCAAGTTGACGGGCCAGGTGACGAACTTGTCGGAAGCTTTTCTCTATTTTGTGCTCTGATAACCCATTAGATTATTCACTGGCCACAACCACGTCCAACCACTGAGCCCATTTATCGTCATGGGTGGTATCGTGGTTCGCATCAGCACAACTAAGGTGTCCCACAAGGCACACTGCTACCGATATTCTTACTTCAGGCACATCGTTGTAATCACCTCACTAATTCTTCAATCAAACGGTTTTCTTGCTGTTCTCCAACTGAATAGGAACGTCAGTTCTCGAAAGCACACGATAGCGATCCTTCTTAATTCCGACGGCAAACAATGACCACCTTCCATATCTTCATTGTGGGCCATATGTTTCATGAAGTTTGCCCGAAATTCCAACTGATATCCCCATCATTTTATCCTTTTTTCAGCCAGATGCTGTCTACATTGTGCCGTTGTTTGTACGACGCTTTTCGCCCACTCATCATTCACATCAACCATGTGGAAATCCTATCGGAGCTATGTGATATTCTCAAATATGAATTGACTGATGAGCATGTCACAAACAGCCGTAAGTGCCTCTCCCCTTGAGAACAGTGCTAATTTGTTACGCTCTTCATCATCGCCTTGCGGAAACTAGTTAGTATTTACTGTTTTTCTGACACCTGCAATGCCCAGACGTGTCATGGATGCCGTACGCGCGAGAACAAATGGCACAGTAATCAAAGATTCCTAAGGTTCATCCACACGTGCGCTCTCGTCCTTATTCGGATGAACCCAATGCAATTATCAGGTGCTCCACGAGGATCGATGAGTATTTATATGAAAACTTCTGACCGCTCACTAGTTGTCAGAAGTCTGTCTGAATTAGTCAACAGCTGTTTCAGGAGGGCTTGGTAAACAATCGGTAGTTTTTAATTGGTCAACGTTTCGCTTTTGGCACAAAAGCTTCATCAGGCCAAGTGAGCAGGTCACCAAATTGGCCAGGTTATAAGGCAGACGGAGAATCAATCAGTTAGTCCTCTTCAGATTATCTCACTAGCTTAGTGTTGAGTGTCAATTAATGGCTTTTGTCGGTTGGTGTGGTTGCCAAAATCTTGAATTGATAGGTTGGAGGAGCTTCAAATTAGTTCTGATCGGCTCTTGTTCCTTAATCGTCCACTTCAGAGTTCTTCCAGTGTCGATTCACCGCGGGTGCCACTGGTAGATTTTCCTTGGTCTTCGTGAGCTTGTGGGTTTTGCGAGAATTTAGTTGGGGTGAGGGGAGTTGGGTAAGGTTAAGTGGAATCCAGATGATGACTACTCCCCCTTCTGATAATCGCACACCAACACGTGTTTGCTCGATTGATCCAAGACCGTTCTCCACACGCTTGCCAGTTCCACGCCTTCTATTCTGTTAACACTGGGATGCTTGGCGATTTCTACCGCCTCGGCGATCAGTCTCTGTGATGTGGACCGTAGTCCTCGCCTCAGAACCTCAACATTTCTAAATCTATTTTATGCCCCGTGTCCAGTGCGTGTTCCGCAATTGCCGAGTCTTTCAGTAACGCTTGATATTCATCCGCGTTTCTCGGCGGCCTGTTTATTTTTCTACTATGCTCTCCGATTCTGATGTGAAGTTCCCTGGCCGTCTGTCCTATATAAACCTTGGTGCAGTCGTTACACTTAATTTTGTAGACACAGTCACTGGTTCTGTTTGTCAGGAGGCGATTCTTCAATTGCACCAGTGCAGAGCGCAGAGTGCTTCCCCTCTGGAAAGCTACTCTTATGTAAGCTGTGTTTAGAATTCTTCGAATGACATCCGATGTCCCTGGTTTATATGGAATAACAGCGGTCCCGATCCATTCCCTGTTGGGTTTTGCTACCGGTGCCAACACCCTTCGCAATTGCCGCCTAATCAAGCTAGCTGGATATCCACTGCTTCGAAGTTTGTTCTTTACTTCAATTTGGGAAGCTTCTTCTGTGCACAGGGCCCTTACACGCCTAAACGTTGATGAGGCAATACTGCCGAATACCGACTTCGGATGGGCAGACCATTAGTTCAAAACTGCCCCAGTGTCGGTTGGCTTCTCGTACACTGTGGTCTTTAGTTCTCCCCCCCTCCGACCTTATGTATCATGCAGTCCGTCTGCCTTATAACCTGGCCAATTTGGTGACCTGCTCACTTGGCCTGATGAAGCTTTTGTGTCAAAAGCGAAACGTTGCCCAATTAAAAACTACCGATTGTTTACCAAGCCCTTCTGAAACGATGACTTCTCAATCGGTTCCAAACTTTTTCCATTTGATAGTCAACAGCTGGTTCAGACCGAATTTCACACCTGACAGTAATTCCTCATCTCTTGGAAACTGAACTTCAAGCCTTTCCTGCATTGGGAGCATTGTGGTTGACTTCCGGGTAGCAATAGATACGTGACTGTCTATTAAGGCTTTCCAAACCAGTTAGAGGTCCCAAATCTCGGTATGTTTTTACGAGTGATAACCGACTAGGCTGGAACATTTGTTCTCTCGAACCGTTGACTTGATAACCAGCTCCTATAACGCACTTGACAGACTTGATTGCATCCTACTCAACCTTTGCTCTAAGTATAGGCCGTCTAGACCGAACAAAAATGGTCCACTTAACAAACGACACCGTGAGACATATGAGCAATCAGAAAATAACAAGGACATTTTTTCATTGAACCAGATAAAGGATCTTGCATCGTAACTTTGATAAGTCGGAATCGATTTTTAGTGGCAACACTAAATTTTAACATTTCACACTCAGATCGCTGTCTTTTGAGCAGTCCCCCTTCTGTCCTGGTGCAATTATCCTGGTGAGTCCACACGAAAGGTGGGAAGCACCGGACTAGAGTTTCGTTCTTATTGGAGCCCATCAGCAGTGCTAGTCTGCTGTTCGCTTCCTTCCTTCCTTTCGGTTGTTGTACTGGTCGCACTCAGCTTTATCATTGTGGAAACATTACGTAAGACGAAGCGGTAAATCTAGACTCCCCGGTAAACCAATTCCTGTCATCGAAAGTAATCAACCATAGTACCTTCGTTCTCATAGTCGGGGTTCCGAACTAGATGAGACTAGCCTGACTGTCAGGATAATCGGCTCGTATATGCCATGAAGATCTTACTAGATAACCGGTCTGACAACCAGTGCAGCTTCGAGTAACATTTGGGGACGGGATAATCCAGTGCGATCCAGAGGTACGCCAACGGAGACGCGCATGATCTAAAATTGAACTTCGGTAATTCTGATAATCTTTAGCAACTTTACATTAGTTGATCAATGTCCAATGACGTTTTTTTCCGAATGAGCTTAACAAAGTTCACTTTGCGTTTTAGAGACAGGGATATCTCGTTTCTTAAAAAGATCATTTAGCTGAACTACCAGCTAGCAACTAAGCTTTCATTGAGTGTCTGAGCTCAGAACACCCTGGAATATTTTGCACATTGACAAGAACACCTAGTTTCGGGAAGGGCAGTATGAGACTGGATTACGAACAGTTCGTCTTCGATGCTTCTTCTGCCGGCAGCGCAAAGGAGTGGTAACACAACATATGGCATGGCAGGTGGTCAGAAAGCACATGGAAAAAAGTCGTTCAGCTGTAACACCCTTTCGGTGCCCAGCAGCCATACCACCCGAAGGAAACACGAGGGCTGGGATACTACCAGTTTGCCCAAGCCTAGACAGGAGAAGTCGAGATGCAGAGGTCGGGTTCGAACCACGGAACTTCCTGTCAGTAAATTCGCGCTCTAGCCACTGAGCCATCTCGCGTGTGCTGGAAGAAAGCTATCGTGGCAGTCAGTAGTTAAATATGTGAGCTTAGTACTTCAGTTGGTGGGAAGTGCATTTTCCATTCTGCTTCTGGCTTATCTGGTCGCTAACATCGTTCGCACGTCCCAGTCAAGGTGATTTCACGAACATGATGATGAATTCATGTTGTAATCTCAACGTTGCTTAATTACTTGATGTTAAATCGTATTGAGGAAGATGTACGGAACTCGATTATCTAGGTTAAGAAGGGCTTTTATGTATTGTTTGGGATAAAGCTCAATGGTTCGACCTACTAGTGAAGAATGGTTTTGAAAAGGCAACTTGAGTCTGATTTTGAATAGATTGTCGAAGTTGAAGCCTGTTTCTTTAATGTCCTAGAGTTCCATATAAATTTAGTATCAGCGTCAGTTCCACGTGGATTTTTGTCCAAATACGTGGGTTATCTTTTAACACCCAACTACAACCTGCAGGACAGCAAGGGGGAATCGGAATCCTGGCGAACATAACTACCATCTTGGCTGCTGCCAAAAGTCGGTCTCATCTACCGATCTGTTGGATCCCTTTTACCTTATACATTGTAATCAAGCGTTCAGAGTCTCTGACTGCCTTCACCTCGTTAAGTCCACTTGTCTCAGTAGTGTGTCACGGTGTGGTCGTCGTCACACGCAACCAGCCATCCATTCAATCAGCAGGCGAGTATTGGATGTTAGATGTATGAGCTGCGTCGGGGAGGTGAAGCCTTTGGCCGATAGGCCCATCGTACCCTCATGAGACAGCTCGTCAGCTTTTGGTGTCTGCCTGACATACCTCCCCTTGTGGCTCGAAGTAGGTGTTTGGTTGTGATAGCGCCTCAGTAGACTAACCATTCCAAATGAGAATAGCCAAGCACTTCTACCCCCGTCGGCATTCAGGTGGAGATTGCTCTTGTGGATATGTCGGGTGAAGTTGGGTGAGTTTGACGGTTTTGATGGTAATTCTGTTCAACATCTCCCTTGATCTCCCGTTCTACCTTACAGGTTGTGCAAATGGTAGAAGCAGAACTTTTAACAAGAGCCAAATTACACCCAAGAAGTCATTTGTATCACAACTCCGTGTTCATCTGGGTTGCAATCTAAGCAAATGTTGCCGGTGATTATCGAGCTTGGACAACTGTTTGTCCTATCGCGGATGTTTCCCGCAGTAAATTCAATGAGTAAGAAGTCAAAGAGAGGCCAAAGACAGCTACTGTCCTACAACAAGAAAGTATACTCACCAGTCAGATGCAATACACCGTCGTGGTCAGAGAAAACGTGGTAGCGGACTGATTTGTACAGCCTTTCATTCACCTCCAGATTTGCCGTCTGAGAACTTCCCTGTCCCTCATAGGTGAATTATTCCAGGTTGGGATTTACTCTAGGTCGAGGAACAGGACTCAGCTGTCATTTGCTTGCCAGTCTACCTTCCTGATACCATCACTCGCTATACACCTCCAGTTTATCGTCGCCTATGGGCTTCCGCTTCGAGTTTTCTCATTGTGGCTGTCGTGTCCGTGGCACCCTACTCAGACCAGTGACATCCTAAGCTCCGGGTCGCAGCGAGGACGTTCGAGTTATTGAGCGCTTTCATTTTCTCCCTGTTTTATTGGCCTTACTGTACCTTGGGCCAATGGCTTTAGTCCACTGTTCAAAGCCATCACATAGAGGACAAGGTGTCATGTACCATATGTACCTATGTTTAATTGATGAGGGGTTGAAACGGCGAACCATCGATGACCTCTACAAGTTAGGTGACGGTACTTTCTTAACGGACGGCGCTCGTTTCTTACCACACTAGATGATGATTGATATTGACTGATGTCTTTAATCCTACCCCCAGCACTTTATGAGGCCCCTTGCATAATGAGGAGCAACCAGTGGTTGAGTTCCAGATGGAATTTTATCTTCTGAACGTGTTATTTACGATAGATAACTTGTCGTTCGACGGCAACATTCCACGCTTGTTGTCTAATAAAATTAGACATGTTTACTCTGTCAGCTGCACTCAAATGTTCTCAAATGTTTTCCAGAACTCGATATGTCTGCCTTCGCTGAACTTTGCTCAATGCTACTTGCCGATGTCCAAGAACGACTCATCTTCCGCTCTCATATCTACATCAAGTCGCAAATACTGGGCTATGAACCCAGCCCTGGCGATCTGTCTTATCCAGAAAAATTGATCATGATGAATGTGAGTAACCCCTCTCCATAGTCTGTGTTATTAACGTTACAGTGGGCTATTTTATCCGTTCATTTAGCTGCTTTACTATTTCGTGACCCGTAGGAAGTCTAACCCGGTTATCGGGAAGCATATGTCTTACTGTGCTCTTTCCCACCAAAAAGACCCAAAGTCGATGTGTTTGTCAATTTTAGCAAACAGTGTTTGCATTGCTGCTTAGATCCGTTCTCGAACCCTTGATCTGGCTTTCCTGAGGAGTAGATTGTAGGCACATGATAACCGGATATAGAATGGCATTGGATCGATATGAATTGACTAGAGTGAAGAAGAACGTATGAACGATTCAGCTGTCCATGTACGAGCTACAGACCAAACACCCAATGAATCGCCGCATCTGGGGAGACCACACTCTTGGAAACTGTAGAGTCGTTGGACCTGTCAGGGTCTTCCAGCTACACGCCTGAGAAAAGAGGTGGTTTGCAATCCTCCATGTGTAGACGTTGCCTGATATAAATGACCTAGGAGATTACGAAGTCAGACATGAGTTTACCGACCTGCTGGAGCCGACGGTGATGAATTGGACATCTGTATCGTTTAGATTTAAGCCGTTTACACCTTACGTTTTAGCCACCGGTGGCTCTTTCATAGTCTTTACCGACCCGAACTTCCGGCCCCTTGTCGTATCCCGGAGTGCCGAGGCAGCTGCATTGTGTGCAGTCGTCTTTGCTGGGTTTATTATCAGTGCCCGACCGATTCTCACTCCCTATAAGTGCGCGCAGAAATTCAATTTTGCTCGTAGCCTAGTCAGATAGAAATGTGCTCTTAACCGTGTATCGGGAAGTTACGGAAGGTTTCAGTATGGGAAAGATGAGTTTGAGTTTTGACCGAAAAGTCTGGGTACTGTCGGTACGATTGGCCTTCCAGGATTGGGTCCGTGTGACTCGCCCTGGTTGGAGACGCTGCAAGATATGGCTGTTAGTCCATGCCAATAACGTTCTTGTCAGTTTCAATCCAGATTGTCTGAATGAGTGTCTGTAGGTGTAGGCACCTTGGAATGATTGTAGTAGGCCTGCACTAAATCCCTTATTCATCAGCTGTTATTCTTTTCATCACAATGGAGCTTTCAAATAAATCAGGGTTATATGGCAGCGGAGCATCGGTCTTTGAACACTGATGTCATGCTGTCGATGATGATGAGTGCTAAAATTTGAAACGATAAAAGAGATGGATGGAATTTTGAACACCCGCTAGGGGATACTCAGTGAAATGCTATAACAAACGTCACTTCGCCTACTGATCACAAAGTTACCAAGTACATATGTAATACACTATCCATAAGGTTGCTGAAAACTTCGGCAGCCCACAACCGGTTTCGCCCTTCTTGGAGCTCATCAGGTAGGCACAGTCCCCGAGTTTCCGTCAACCTTATTTTCTACTTGAAACCAAATGAGTAGTGTATTACGTCCATACATGTGTCGCGATATCTCGAATATCATACCAACTGAAACATCAGGTGGCCCGGTGCAGCACGTTCAGTTGCTTAAAACATCATAAACGAGAGATTCAGCTGGTTTCCAGGTGAGTCTCCCGTCAAAACCAAATTGGTATGCAAATGAGTGTATTTCACTTACCAAGTACATTCTGTGATATTCCAGTGCATCTGAAACATGATTCAGGGAATATCCGCTGGGTATCGGTTTTTCTCAAGGAATCCAGGAAATATAACGGGGGATAGCAGTCGGAGATTTAGAGTGACAACCTTCAAACTGAGGTTGTGAGATGCATACAGCATTCTGGGTTTGTGGGTGTATAATGTGTTTTCGGGCTTTGGTGAAATTGGACACAACACGAATGGACCATCTGAAGATGTATGAGATCATTAGTCCAAAGCACTTCGTGGTAAAGGGTCACGGAATACAAAACTCATCAGCTTTGAGGAGTAAATTGTTATGGAGTAATTCGGTAGACCGATTCCTTCCACCTAATTATATGGCATTATCTCCATGAGCCAAACTACTTGGGTTCTCGACCCCTCTCCTAAATTAGTTTCGCCCAGTAACGACTGGCGGTGCGTCGGGTTTTTGTTATCTACCGCATGCAAGCATTTACCAAGATTCACAGATGATAGATAGTCACAGATTAAAAAAAGTGAATGAATTCAACAAGCAGCGCTTCCGCGGTTACCCTATACATGAATTTCACTGAGGCAGCTGAGTACCGCCATGCGGAAACACTACTTGCGTGGAGTGAGGTCAGCCAGATTTCGCCCGCGTCATCCAGAACATGGTAGCCTAAACAACTTACGTTTTGTCATGAAGCATCTCGGCGTCAGATATGTCCTTATGAAATGCCTGAGCGGTTCAGCTGGAGGTTGACATAGTTGGTTCAACTCATGCCGCAAATTCATTAGGACAGTTGTCTACCTGTGAATAGATGAATGGGATAACCACTCAAGACCTTTACTGTTGAATAGTTCTTGGGGACGGGCCGTACCATGGAAACGCGCAGAAAAAGCTGTTGCTGTCAAACTACATGTTGTGGGGCCTTTGCCCCCTCCTGGTTGAAGTTCATATGATTGTTCTTGTACGTGTTTAAAAACATTGCAGGACATGGCTAGTAACCAAATACAGTGGCGCTCCTTATGCGGACAACCTAGCTACACCTTATCTGTCATCAAATACATGTACTGGTCAACGTTCTGCAAAATGCTTTTCCAGTCCCACTGATGGCATCCTACTCCAACACGCTGCTGAGCCATGTTGGTTTTAGTACTGTTTCATAGTGTAGGTACCTTCGAATCTCTTGACCGCTTTCCTAAGGAGTAGGGTTTTGCAATGGACCTCAACCCCTCCCTTATTTTCCATTTTACTAGAATTTCCCCCATGGCTTCATGACAGTTATGCGCTATTATTTATTGCCGATATATCACTGTTCGTGGTGATGATTCCTCTTAATCTGACGAACCAAATTAAGCAAAGAAAACAGATACCTCAAGCTCAAGCACACATAAAAGCTTTTTTAATACTTGTGTTGCTGATTACTCTCATGCTCGCTACCACGAACGGTCTGGTTGGCTACTGTATCCAGCGCCTGTAATTTACCTGCAGTCTTCCAGAAAGATCAGCCGCCTTAGCTTGTATCAGTAGCAATGGGCAGTTTCCTCTTTCATGACTTCAATCCCCGCGGCATTCTTTGGTGCGTATTTCTGCTAGTTTGTTCAGCAAATGGCTTCCTGGCTGGTCACGTAGTTTGGACTAACGCCTTTATGGCTTGCCTTTTTCATTGTGTGTTACACCCCAGGGGTGTTTCAGACGCACGGTACAACGGATCGTCAAGTGTTCAACCACTCTCAAGTTACTGCCTCCCAAGAATGACGCAGGACTGTTTTCCTCCCATCTTGTCCCTTGTAGAATATTGCCAAAGCCACAGCCACAGGATCTACTTCCGATTTGGAAGGTCATACTCCTAAATCGGGTGATGGAAGTTTTTCTGAAAGCGATACCAATGCACAAGCTGTCCCAGAACTCGATTTGGCCGTGCAACCAGGTCCCAATATGTCACTATCACCGGCCGATCTACATGGCATGTGGTACCCAACAGTGAGACGGGCCCTCGTCTTTCTTTCCAAACTGAGTCGCTGTTTGGACGTGAGTTGCCTACACTATCACCCTTGTTCTCACCACTCTGTTCTTGCTGTCTTGCGTGTCACCATGGTCTATGTTTATCAGCCTATTAATTTCCCATCTTCATCAATTACACAATGTGTTAGTTGGGTATTCTCTGCTCAGGGCTTGTTCAAAAGGAATTCTTCGGAGTACTATAATTCCTGGCGAAAAGCCGCTCCCCGTTGAATCTTATCCAACTCAGCGTATTTATACACTTTTGAAACTTGCTGGTCTCCCCAGAGAGAATTCCATCCAGTCCACAGGCTACTTGCAGTCACTGTTACGATGGCATGATAAGTTTTTCTTGTGAATATTCACGTTGCGTTGGCTGTATCACCGCCGAGCTCTTGTGAATAAACATATTGACTTTGAATCGACACAAGGGCTGAAGACCAACTTAATCGGCTGCCAGTGTTGCACCGACTAAGTACGCTATTCCTGATTGCCACGGCTTTCCTTACTGACTTTCTCGCAAACATTGTGGTCTGTCGAGCAGACAGCATTCACGAGAACTCTCTAAATGATCCTATTTGCTGGAGCTAGCGGTCCTGTTGTAGTGTGATTTCGGATAATAATGCTGTCACCTGCGTTTCTATCAGCAGCAACTACTACCGTACTAAATATAGGAGCACACCATTAGGAGGACGGATTCCGTGGTTTTGCACGCCTGGCCTGATGTTTTTTAGCTGATTCATACTGCAGAGACCGCCGCATTATCTGTTTTAGACTACATGTCTTTCTTGGAATTTACTTATTCACTTTATCGTGGCTGTCTCCCCTGTGAGGAATCGTCCTCCTAAGGGAGACTTCGGGGGCGAGATGGCTCAGTGGTTAGAGCGCGAATTTATTGACCAGAAGGTCCGTCGTTCGAAACCGACCTCTGCCTCTCGACTTCTGCTGTCTAGGCTTGAGCAACCTGGCAGTATCCCAGCCCTCTTGCTTCCTTCGGGTGGCATGGCAGTTAGGCACCGAATGGGTGCTACAGCTGAACGATTATCAGGACGATTCGGCTCGAATTGCCCCAGATCGCTGCGGGCCGCAACGGCCGACCCATTGCAAGATTGTCACAGTGTCGGCCAGTTTTTTTACCATCGACTGAACCTGTAAACGAAACATACTCTTAGGCTATCAACTTCTGAATCTGGTTTGGTATCCAGGTTTCCAACTGTCTTTCGATGCGGCAGCAGAAAAATGGCACTTATGTGTCAGGTTTTCACAGTACATACCTTCGAATCTACTATTCTGCGCGAACTACATTTAGTTGTAACTATTCAACCCCGTTAAGAGATCTTTAGACGTCTTCGCTGAACGAGTTTGAAAAGAAGAGAGTCAGGTAGGTTGTCAGGCAGCGCTGCCAAAGCCCTCTTCATCCTTTGGCTGAAGTGTGTGACTGGCTCCTTCTGGATGATAAACCGGCTCCATGAATATGACGCACTGTGGCCGACCATGCACGGTGATCGGCGGTATGATATACACAGACCGATTTGAAAGCCTAGTCTCCAGCGAAACCCCTCGAGGACAACGCCAACTCGCGTGCTCATCGTCTGGTTTTCACGATACGTGTCTGAACCATTGCATTCTTGGTCTGCCGCACGGACGAAATACCAGGTCATTACGGCGTGAGGATATGCAAAAGCTAGAGGTATTCGGTCTTTGCTGCTTGAGAATAACGTCTACTACAAGACAGAATGATCTGGTCTTCACTGAAGCTGTCCGACAGCTTTGTTCCAGTGTATCCAAACTGACTGTCCATGTATGGTTGACAAAAAGTCAAATTAGATCGTTCAGTTATGGTGGACGACTTTTATGTTGTGTGCACTTTATGGTTTTCCACTTTAACATTGAAACAATCTCTATTCCTCCTTCCCTTCCCCAATGCTAGCCCAATTCATTCCGTGGTTTGGCACAGGAATGCGTATCAATGTGTGTCCTCTCGTTGCTCAAAGCCAGCGAAGCAATCAGTAGTCGACGCAGTGCAATTGATGGGCAACTCTTTTTGATCAAGCACTTGTTGATTCTTCGTGAGCAAATGTCCCCGTTCCATGTGGAATTTTCCGTAAAGGAAACAAGCCTGGATTTTTCCAGCTACAAAGGTTAGCTTTCTCTGTAGACAGCCTTTTTATACACACACATCGACCACATCTCTAGTATTGAACTGGTCGATGGACAAAGCAATTGGTTTCGTACGCATGCTCAAGCTTTATGACATTACTCCCTAGTTCCGGTGTGCCCAAATAGAACTTATTTACTTTTTTGGTACATTGTTCCTAGTTGAGAGACTGATCTCAAGCGAACCTTCTATCTGTAACCCAGTTTCTGCCATTGACATTGTCCGAAGCCCGACCGCAAGGTCACGTTTGTTTGAGATACGCATGTGGGCAACTAACTCTACAGGTTTTTGGATCCTCGCTTTTGTTTGTGTATAAATGGAGCCAACCTGTATCGTCACCGTAAAAACTGGAGAGCAATCCTGTATATTTTTCTCTCGAGCAAAGAATTAACCGCCTTCAGGCCAGCTGTCAGTGCCGAACAGGTGACCCGTTAGTTGGGGTATTCTTGAAATTATATGACATCTTTATGCTGCACTGTGTAACCCTAGAGCACTCAGCTTGTTGTGATCATCATGTTCTGACAGAAGTTGGCCTGGCGTTCCTCCATCCTCGGTTCCTTTTCAAGTGGACTACTGTGTTTTATTGGAGATTTCGTCCCGTAATTGAAGCCAGTCTATGGTAAAAAGCCGAGAAGCGCTGTCTCATTCCTGTTGGGAATCATCAGCAGTGCACATCTCAGAGAAATCCAGGGAGTCTCAAACCCACGGTCTCCCGCGCACTGGTGATTCCCAGTAAAGATGAAACAGCTGTACAGCGCTTTTCGAATTTTCAACATAGATTGGCTTCATTTACATAACGAAGTCTACATTAAAATTCCCAAAAACTCCCGACACTAACAACAGACTATTGTGCTTTGAACTATACCATGGGCTGAGGATAATCAACGTAAATCAGGCGTGAACTCTAATCGCTGTGACGTCACGATCGAGCTCTGCTTTCTTATGTTATTTCTTTCACTTGCTGGAGTCGTGACTATGGTTTAAACCCTAATGAACAGTTACAGAGGACGAAACTAATTTACTCGTGATGTTTCCTGAGTGGGCTAAACGGGTGTCATGAACCGACTAAAACATGGAATTCGGTAACCCAGACAGATGATGTCAATACACGAATCTCTAAGGCTAGGGTCGCGTCTAACTTATTTGCGACACTTATTACGGCAAGGCAGCATATCCTTGGATCTCAAGGGACGTGTGAATCAGGCTACAGTATGGGCCGTTTAGTTGCATGGTAGTGAGACGTGACCTCTGCGAGCAGCGGAACCGTTGTCTCAGACTGCTGCCATCGGATCCGAAACGAGACAATTAACAAACAAGTGTTCGGTTGTGCAAAGGGAACTTTAATCTAAGAGTGTGTCCAGCACCAAAAGCTGCGGTGGTTTGGTCATGTATTGCGCGTGTCGAATTATCGCTTTCCGAAAAGTGCTGTTTTCCGTGCCCAATTCAGAGTGGCAAAAGCCGAGAAGTGGTCAACCTTTGACCCGTCAGGTGTATGAAAGCGATCGCGGAAGGTCTGGGTGTAACAGTGGGTACTACTGATGACGCATGCGAGTAGTATGTGTATTCTCGTAACTTCGCCTTGATCTAATGGAAGGTGGGATTTATTACGGAATTTGTAGAACTATTTCGCAGTTTTTGCTTGCAATTGTGCCATAGTCAATGAATATCCAGGAGAGTTCAAGAAGACGCGTTCAAGAAGAAGACGGATATTTAGTTTTTAAAAACAACGTGCAAGTGTGAGGTTAAATTTCCTGTCCAATAGTCTGTAACTGTTTAGTTGGCGTTTTTCTAATAAACAACTCCGGAGCGAAGGGCTTTCCTCCCCCTTACGTGCTCCTCCGTGCCCAATTCAGAGTGGCACAAGCCGAGAGGTGGTCAACCTTTGACCCGTCAGGTGTATGAAAGCGATCGCGGAAGGTCTGGGTATTGTCGCTGCGGCTTCCAGGCTGAGGTCCGAGTAACGTCCTTTGCGTATGGTTGAAGACGCTGCAAGATATTGCTGCTGATCGATGTCCATTGCGCTCTTGTTGTCAGTTTCTATCCAGGTTATCTGGAAGCGATTGTGATAAATTAGCACTAGGTCCCTTCCCCACCCACTTTTTCCTTCAAAATAAGCCTTTAAAATGACTTGTTTTTAAGGCAGCGAAACATCAGTGCTGAATACTAATGTGCTGTCGGTGATGATGATGGCGATGAACCCAGACATAGTGCCATTGATTTGAAAGCCTCTATGTAAGTCAGGCGATTAAACTTTGCATAATTTTGTCCTCAGACGCGTAGACCACGTGGCAACCAATTCACCAATGAATATCGAACTAAATGGTGGGGATTTTCTGAATGAACATTGCAAAGCGATTCCACCAGCCGTCAGAGAGATGCTTGCTTGTTTTGCCTCATAATGTAGCAGTCCCCGTTTGTGTGGTTCGTTATTCTGTAGGAAAAGACGTTGTGTGTGAGTTTTGTATCAGTTGGTTAAAACCATTTTGATGTTATGTCTGTAAACCAACCAAAGTATTTGTTTGGATTTTGCCCACTGACATATCTTCAACGTTGTTGCCTATAATTCTGCTTCTCTCCCACCTTTTTCCTCTCCTGGATCCTACCGCTCCGCAGCTGCCGCCATGGGTATTTGGAATCAACGAGGTGGTAACTTGTTTGCGCTCAATCGGCACAATCTCCTGTTGAAGTTTCTTTTGGAAACACCGAATGTGGTCGAAGTCGAGGTGGACTCACGGCGTCAATTAGACGGTCAGCTAAAGCAAATGTGCGAAAAGTTTATTGATGAAACTGTGGCACGCTTGTGTGGAGAACTGCCATCGTTCCTAGACCGAGTAAGGTAGCACTGTAATGTCTCTTTTTTCAGCCTTTCACCCATCTGGTTGTGTACCTGATATTCGCTGTGTTGAACACTCCGCCTGAGATTCGAACTCGTTCGAGTTTTCTGCATAAAGTCCCTACCATTCCTGTTTTCTGTCCACTCTTTATCAAGACTGGCAGTGAAGAGCCAGTAATTATTGATCTATTGCTGTCTATCCTATTTCTTTTCCCGAGCGTCCACTTTGCGGAAGACACTCAAATGAAAACCGTTGAGTCATTCGATCTCGTGGATAACTAGTATACTATGGTCCCGTACAATGATACATGTGACCCTTCAAACATACAGGTTTGGTTTTTTTTAACTCTGACGTACCAGAACGCTAGGAGCTCCCTTCATGGAACCTGTGCAATACGTAACTCTCCTAATCTCTTTTGTCCCTCAACATATCTAAGTGGCCTAAACACGAATCACACATAGCTTGATAACCCGAAGTGGTCGTATCGCTAACTGGGATGCAGACATAACTGATCCCAAATGTGAGGCAATTGTGACCTTCAGCTCTACTGATATTGTTGGCACCGTATATTATTATTATACGCCTGATCGAGACCTGCTGCCGTTGAGTGAGTTCTGACAATAGTTGTACAACCCAGAAGTTCTTCCGCTTCACATCGGTCCTCTGTCATTTGTTCCACTTACAGGCCAATGCAGTGTTAGCCGCGCCTGGGGCTCGACTTTCCGATCAGACCTTTGCCAGTGCATCCGAAGTGAAAGAGCTAGTTTCTAGTGCGCACCGTGCCTTACTCTCCGCCTTTGGCCGCAGTGGGAGGTCCAAGCAACAAGCTTCCGAGGGTAGCGGATCCACTGGTTTCCATCTGCTCCAGTACTTGAACATCTATCTTGCCAATCCGGATACAGAGGGAATTCTGTTACGACGCATCCAAGCCGGTGTGTTGCAGCATTGGCGGTCGATCCATCAGCTACTTTCCGAGCACTATACCGATGAAGATCGGATGATCATTGCCTGTCCGACTGAAAGTCAGGTACGTTTACATATGTTTGCTTTCTTCTCGTAGCTCCCTTATGAGTTGATTGTTGAAATGGCACAAATTCCGAAAAAACTACCCTGTTCATGAAAAGCCCTACCGTTCATTTTGGCATCCGACACATTCTTTCAGACTCCTCGTGGCCAGACGTAATTGTAACACCAATAAGTAGGATCATCACCTGGGCGAGTCGGTGTTCTTATTGACTTATCCAAAATGTGAGAGCACGTAGGTGGTCGTTTGCAAGAAACAAGCACGATTGATGCATGGTAAAACAGCCATTTTTTTCCATACATACAAAGATCGTCTCTAACGTTCTACAGTAATCCAAGAAAGAAACAAGTATCCCGTGAATGTCTGTGGCCTGCAGGTCTTGTCCGTTGTAATGTCGGACCAGGTCCTTCAGGTGTCCTATAGTCCCTTTCTCAAGGAACAATTGGGCTGTATCACTTCTGGTTACTCCAGACATAGAGAGGAACAATAATTTTCAAGTTAAGATGACTCCATATCATCAAGGTGTGTGGATGTGAAACACGATGAGTCGATAAGATTTTTCTATAATTTCTTAGGATCAGTCTAAAGTCGACTCCGTGCCAAATAAAGGGAACTCAATGTGTTTCCAAAACAGTGCGTTCAAGCCCGTTCGCTTCATGTTGCGGGTCTCGGACTCTTGGTCATTCTGGTATGACTTTGTGTTGAGATTTCCAAGTCTGGAGGTGTCTCGCTGCCCATGTAGTACGACCAAGCAAACGGTACCAATTCAAGAGGTAACCGGGGGCAATGTCTAAATTTTTAGGTCCTACTTCGGGTGGCAACCGATGAGTTGGATAGAGTTGAATTGGCGTCACAAACAGTTTTTACCTCGAAATATTTTGATACTGATACTCCTTGTCATGGCACCCTCGCCTACTGGCTCCTGTATGCTTTCACAGTTGGTTTCATTCAACTCCCACCGCTCTGTTTTTGTCTCGCTAAAAAATCGTTCCACTGTAGCACCCTTGCGGTGCCCAACTGCCATGCCACCAGAAGGAAGCACGAGGGTTGGGATACTGCCAGGTTGCCCAAGCCTAGACAGGGGAAGTCGAGAGGTAGAGGTCGGGTTCGAACCACGAACCTTCCGGTCAGTAAATTCGCGCTCTAACCACTGAGATATCCCGCCATCAGACACTCAAATAACTAACTTTAGGCTCCACAAACCGCATGCTCCAGTGTTCGGTTTGGTCGAGGAACCAAGTCGCAGCACATTGCTTTGACCGAGAATCCAATAAACCGATACAGTGGATGTATTGGATACTCCAACGGTAGGATCGCACAAATTTACGCAGGAGTCGGCCAACGTTTGCGAGCGCGTTCTGGTATGCTTCAACGCCCGTAATTCCGAATCACAAGTTGTTTGGCATGACAAGTTCGCAGACGGTCGCCCGTGAAGTAATCAAATATATTAGAATAGATATATGCCCAGATTCACGTGAGAACATGCAACTCATCTTCTTGTTCATGTCTATATGCATTTTTTGGCGTACAGTATTATTGAAATCGTTGAGGCAATTTTATCTGATCGGTTTCCATCACCTAACGTAAAAACTAATTCACTTTATTCATTTCTGCCTCACGCATCCGTTTCAGATTCGGTTGCTCTTTCAGGACGCCTAAATTTCCTGACTGCATGGGTTCGCATCCCCCCAATTGCCTTATCTGTGATACAAGTAAATATATAAAAAAACCTTTAAAAACATCTCTTTATTTTTACATACCATAGTAAATAGTCGGGGCAGCTTGTGATAGAAAGAGGGCTGGTTGTGTGTAAAGTTGTGGTCGTGTGTCCTTCTCATGGCGCTCTAACTGTCTACCTCAATGTGTCGGCCGGAAAAAAGTAGAAGCGGGTCAGAAATCGAGATCGGTTGTCAAACGCATTAGGTTTGTGGCTCATTAGTTGCATCATATTATTCTCTTGGTCGTTAGTGAGGGCACATGTAGCGTAGAAAGGTTAAAATATTACAGAACCAGTGGGTACATGCAAAATGGGAACGGTAGAGGAGATAGAAGAAGTTGCAAAATAGACAGAATCTACTAATTAAATAAGAACATCTATGTAGAAATAGTGTTCATAGCAGAAACGTTAGTTGTTCTTTCCTGTCGCAGTGATCAGTCAAACGCTGAAAGTGAAGAATCATGGAGAGGTTTTATGATGTGGCGTGCTACTTACGGAATACGAGCGCAAGTAAAGAGGCATTAAGATGCACCATAAAAATGAGCGGATTCCGGTAAGTGATGACCCGTTACAGAGAAAGGATAGATAATCACTCCTTCTTGTTCCGGCCTCCTAAACATATGAGCAATGTCACCGAGTCAATACTTTGCCACTGCTCCATCCCAGAACTATCGAACGCTTCACCAGAAGCGGTTACCTGGATTTTATCTGAATCACTCGTATTTCCGTGTTTGTTCTATTCCAAGACAAAGACTGAAGTGACTGACCGGTTTTCCGTTTTTATCTGTGTTCTATTCCCCTTTTCTTGTGTTCTCATTAACTTTCAATGTGACAGAGTACCCAGAGCACTACTAGTCTTATAATAGGAAAAAATCAAATTCATGCTTTCTGGATTCAAACTGGTTTAATATGAGGGGATTTGTTGCAAACAAGTTTGACGTGGTTGCCAAACGAAGCTAGGACTGGGCAGATCGAAACCGCAGCAGTCTGCGGGATTGCGTGCGAAAACATTCTGTGTGGGTTGAGCCATTGATCATCGATTGGTCCGTACCTTAATATCTGAACCAGCCGATTGTTGGCGGAATACAATTAGTGCGCCCCTCAGTCTGATGCATTTCGCAGCCTCGTATCCAGAGGTTTTTTGTAGCTTCACACCAGAAACAAGCTTGGCATGATTATGGACAATGAGTCTGATCCGGCAGCACGTCCGAGTATCTATAACTCACTAACATTCGGAATGCGTCCGGCACACACGATGGCCCTGCTTGAAAAGGGAGTCTTGCGTTGCAAGACAGCACGCACAATGTTATTGAGTTTTATGTATATCCTTGACCGGTAAGATATTGAATACCTGATACCCGTCTTGATAAATGGTGCGCTTACCTGTCAGTCCATGACAGAACGTCGGGACGATAGAATGCATGATGTTGTGTTTGACACTTCTGCAGCCGCCCTGAGCATCCGTGGTGGAGGCTTGTAATGCGGATTCATTGAGATCATGCAAGACGGAAACCGGTAATTAACGGAACTCTCTTTACATCCGATTCTGTCCTCAATCAACTGTTCGTGGAGCTGTCCAAAACTGTAAAAAAACTGGTAATCAGAACGGGATTGTAAACTTTGCTTCGGCAGATAGTCCCCACGGCCTCACCACTATAAAACTATAATCATTTGAATTTGCATATAACAATAATAATGATCGTACAGCTATAACACCCTTTCTGTGCCTGGCTGCCATGCTGCCCGAAGGAAACACGAGGGCTGAGACGCTGTCAGGTTGCCCAAGCCTAGACAAGAGCGGTCGATTTGCAGAGGTTGGGTTCGGACCACAGACCTTCTGGTCAGTAAGTTTGCGCCTTAACCACTGAGCTAGCTCGAGCTCATAATTGTGTTTCGGAGCAAACCGCTCATAAGAGTTCTCAAAACGATGAACGAAGAAACCAAACTTAGGTAGTGGGTATAGTAATTTGCACGTTCTCATTTTTTGTGGTTACTTCCATTTTCCTGTCGTTTCTGGGTCGGCGAGGTTTTCCGATTTTTCTACCGGAAGTGCTTAGCGGAAATGAAAGCTTGTTTATGTAAAGTAGTTGAGAAGCGCCTGAAGATAGCTCAGTGGTTAAGGCGCGAAGTTACTGGCCAGAAGGTCCGCGGTTTCAACCCAACATCTGTATCTTGATTGCTTCTGTCTGGGCTCGGGCAACCTGACAATATCTCAGCTCTTTTCATTCTTTCTGATGGCATTGCAGCTAGGCACAGAAAGGGTAATACAACTAAATGATTTTTACTATTGTTATTATCATCATTATTATTATTGTTAAGCGCCTTGCGTCTGCTTCCATACACAATACACATCTCATTCCTCCGCACTTGGAATCGAGACCCTAGTTTAGTGTGAATTTGGTTGATGAACAAAGTGGGATCAGTATTCTTCCCCCAATCTTTCTACAGTTACTGAATGATGGGACCAACATAGCCTGAGCGACCACGCAGGTTAAGTGGCCAATGCGGCAATGAACCAGTCAGAGCCATAAAAACACTCTGCACCCCAGTCCAATGCTATGCCGACCATTGCCAGCAAGTCTGTGGAAACATTCCCAAGGAAAGTTTAAAAGAATGTTATACCAGTAACCTGTTGCAAAGGGAACCATCAAAGAAGTTGCTTTTATTGAGGCCTTGGTCTGGATCAATTTACTTACAAGCAAGATGTTTACTAGAAGCTGGATACAAATGACCCACGGCTTTGTTTATGCAAAACAAGAAACATTCGTTTTCCCCTTAAAAATAATGAGGCAGCCGTAAAGGAAACTACTCACAAGGTTGCTGTAAACTCTTCGACAGCCCACAGCAACCTTGTGAGTAGTTTTCTTTACGAAAATGTACTGCGATATCTTGAATATCGTACCAACTGAAACATGAGGCGGCCTTTATACAGCACACCCAGTTGAAGAATATCCTAAACGAGACATTCAGTTGAGTCTCCCGTGAAAACCAAATTGATATGCAAATGAGTGTGTCGAAATAAAGCAGCCTTGTTCGTGGAGCACCATCCAGCTTCACGAAAGCTACATGCAAGCCCTCAGTGGATAACTATAGACGTTTCAAACAAGTACCCGCAGCTGAACAATGAATGCTGCAGCTTACTCCGTAAGCGCGGTTGTCCACCAAAATGCTGCAAAAGCATCATTCAAAACCATGGCAACCACCCGCATGCAGTTCTCTCCCACTGGCCAAGGGCGATGATCGAAGCAAAGTATTTCTGGATGTGTTCACACGGATTGGTGGCTTGTTGATTGAAATACCCAAATATAATATGTTTGAAAGGCAAGAACCATAATTTGTCTTCCAGTCAAATAGGTTTCCGAGTTGTTTTTGCCCCTAATAGGGCGCAACTTACGACAACCTCTGTTCGTCTGTGATTCGCTCGGACAGACAAGAAATACAGCTTCTGAGATGGAGCTGTAGCTAGTTCCACACAATGATCATTGTCTTGATCATCCTTACTCGTGAAATTTCCAGAATTCCAGACGATTATGAATGCTGATGAGTTACTGTTTTGGATCATTCGTAAAAGCCACCTCACTTGTGGGCTCATCGCTACTATCCGTACTGTGTTCTGATCAAGAGACCTATGGTTCACTTGTCAGACCTTGTGTGGCGTACAGTCATGCTGATATGGCAACAAACATTCCTTGGTTCGCCAAGTTTAATATTACCACAAATTTGACAAGACGGTCACGGAGAGGGTGTGCCTTATTGTGGTGTGACGGTTTGTGCACCTCCGTGACCCAATGACCTATAATGGAGGCTGTCCGGGTGACACTCGTAGAGCCTCATACCAGGTTCGTCAATGCTTGGAGGTTTGACCACCAGTCTCCTGGTCGTCGAGGTTGGGATTTGGGACAATGCACTGACAGTTCCTGCCAAATACTGCTGTCTTGCGGACAGGCTTTTGAACTGGATACCCGTTGGTAGTCGCATCTGTGCAGTTCATCTGGCAACGTTCGTGAAGGAATCTCAAGCGAGCAATTGATCGCTGTCTGTTTATCGTGTCTGCTTATGCCCCAATTTACTGCAGCTCTGACACTATCAAAGAAAACTTTTATGACGCCTTGACTGCCCAGTTACGGCAGAATACAAGCTCAAACCTTGTTTTGGTTACCGGAGATTTGAATGCACACGTGGGCAATCTTAGCGTATCTGAGGCTCAATTAGGTGGTCTACCTAGATCGGGCTCGATGCACATGGACAATGGTGAACGACTGCTTCAGATGTGCGCTGTCCGCAGACTGCTTTTATGCAGCACTATCTTCCGAAATAACCGAATTCTCTGGGCTATATCGTACCCGTCAACGGCATGCCAGCCGCTGGCCCAAGTTGATCCCATCACCATCAGTTACCCATAACATGGATCGATAACCAACTGGTGCTGCTTTTGTAGTAAGTGTGGATTCTGACGATGCACTCGTCTAGAGCTCTGTCTTCGTTTTTCGGGGCCACGTAAAGCGCGGACAACTCCCTTGACAACCAAGAAGCTTGTAGATCCCGAGGTTAAACGCAACAGAACCGTATTCTTCACCCATCCAACTGCTCCACCCTGTCGGATATCAATTCTTAGTGGGACGAGATCACCATATCTTTGCGCATTGCGGGAGGTTTCGCCTGCGAAATGGCGCTGCTAACTCCAATCAAGCACTGGGTGTCAGCCAACAGCGGCTGGTCCTGATCTGGAATATGCAGACACTGTTGCTTCGCTGCCGCAGTCATGATTTACTTGAAGGCCTTTTTGTGAAGAAAAGAATAAAAGTGGACTGGGAAGGGAGTTAGTGCTAGACTAACACCATCATTCCGAGGTGCCTACACCTCCAGACACTCATTCAGGCAATCTGGATAGAAACTGACAACAAGCATGCCACCGACTTCGATTAGCAACCATATCTTGCAGTGTCACCCACCAGGCGCATTGGGGATCACGCGGTCCCCATCCTGGAAGGCGAGTAGCACCGACAGTACACAAACGTTTCGTAATCTCCTTCATACCCCTCTGCCAGGTCAAGGGTTGACCACCTCTCTGCTTCTGCCGCTCTGAGTTGGGCATGAAAAACAGCACTCTCTTCGGCATACACAACACATGGCATAACCAATACAGCTTTTGGTGCTGGACACTCTTTCATGGAAGTTCCCGTTGCACAACCGAGCACTCAGTTCCTAATTACCTCGTTACGGATTTGCCGACATCAACCTACACAAGCTATGATTCTGAGACAACGGTTGTCGAAGATCTGAATACGTCTCAGTTGCGCTGCTCGTACCGGCCAAATCTCACAGCCCACACTGTAACCTGATACACACGTCCCTTTAAATTCAGCGATATACTGCTTTGATACCATAGGTGTGTCAAGTTAGCAAATATGAGCCGAGCCTTGCTGATTCGTGAATTGACTTCATCTGCCACGCACCAGAAACATGAGCTTACACTTTACGAGTGCAAACCTCATGCCGAAAGACGGGATGACTTTGATCAGTTAATCCAAAAACACCTTCGCCTTCTCCTCTTCGAAGACGAAAACGATGTTGTCTGCATATTCCAGATCGCCAGCAGCTATCTGAACACCAGGATTTTGAAGACCTTCCAGCGTTAGTTTCATTATCTCGTTAATCACGAAAGTAAATAGGGATTATGAGATTTGGCACCTCTGACGGGCACCATTGTGTGTACGGAAGCTTTTGAAGAGCTCGCCGTATAGTCTCTCAAGCCCATAATTCTGGGAATACAAAGAACTTATTATATTCACAAACTTCCGGGGCATTCCTTACCTGGCAGGCGTGTCAAGGAGGACAGGCCGGTCGACCGAGTCAAATGCGCCTTCGGAATCTAGGACTGCTAAAATCATCCACGAGCCTCTTAGACTCAGGCCGCGTTTGCTCATTTGAGACAGTTCTGGCTGCAAGGGGGCATATCCCTGAATCTCCAGATGGCTCCCTTAGACTGGTGCGGGCGAATCAGCAACGAGACAATTAGAAAGCAAGAGTTTGGCACTGCAGCAGGAACTTCAACCAAAGTGTATCCAGCACCAAAAACTATGGTAGTTCGGTTATCTAGTGCGCATACCGAATCATCATTCGCGAAGAAGAGGGCTATTTCCCGTGTCCAGTCTAGAGTGGTGCAAGTTGAGGTGGTCAACCTTTGACCTGGTATAGGGCTATGAAAGCGACTGCGAAAAGTCCGGTATTATCGGTGCCAGTTGACTAACAGAATGGGATCCACGTGATCTCCTTTGTGCGTTGTTGGAGACGCCGCAAGATATGGCTGCTTATCGATGTGAATGGCGTTCTTGTTTTCAGTTTCTATCCAGATTATCTGAACAGGTATCTAGATGTGTGGGCACATTTTAGTGGGTTAGCTTTTAGCTCGTTCCCTCATCCACTTTTCTTCAAAATCAGGCTTTCAAGTAAATTATGGTAGTACAGCAGCGAAGCATCGGTTTTGGATACTGATGTCATGTTGTCGTTGATCTTGTGGTGTTCGATTGCCGCAATCTTCGGACGAATAAGCGCAATGTAACTGGTGTGAATTCTCTTTGCTGGGCTGTTGCCGTTTTGCTCAAGACAATTGATCTTTCCGTCAAATACCAGCTTATCAGCCATTGAGCTATCTCGAGTTCAAACGAACCGATAAAATGACAAGCCTGGAAACATCACAAACGAGAGATTCAGCTGGGTTTCAGATGAGTCTCTCACAAAACCAAATTTGTTTGCAAATGAGTGCATTTCGCTAATGACAAGCATTAGTTCAGGTCATTATCCTAAGCTTCAAACGTTTGATCTCGTGCTGTGATCCATTGTGTTCTACACTACGTTCGTCAACCTATTCGCTGAAGGCTGGAGCTGGGTCACTGGCGCACATACCATTTTTTCCTACGATGATTAGATTAGGAGGTTGTGTGGCGCATATGCAGTAGACAACAGAACTTACTTGCATTTTGTTGTATTCATCGTATCAACCATTCCATTCATATCTAGCTGGGAATTTTTATCGTAATTGAAACGGGTAGGACACATCGTCATTCCTCTGCGCAATCCATGCCATCCATCGTCGCTTGTGAAATCGGCTGAATGGCACTGTTGGATGAACTTGAACGAATCCAGCTCTGAAGCAGGGTGTTCTGGTCTTCGCTCGCAGCTGTGGAGGGCACAATACAAACTTTCAGACTTATATACCGCTGAATATGAGCATCCCCTTTGTAAACCTGCTTTGATCAAATGGCAGATAGGTTTCCTTCTTACCGAACCTTGTCAGATTTCGATACGCCTGACAAATACAGAGCTGTTTAAAAACCTTCGATCAGACACCAAATCTACTTTTATGGCCTTAAGTATCAGAACGGTGAGCGAACAGAATGAAGTTTGACATTTTTTTGCTTTTATGGGGTTTCTTATGTGACCTGGGGTTTCAGTGCCATGTACTATCGTAATCAACCGTCAACAGTCCGCTACCAAGTGCATTTTATGGAGACAGGAAAATGCACTCCAAAAAGTATAGCCAAATCTGGTCAGATGTTGACTGTTGGGGAACCTGATCACTTAGTAGGTCGCTTATCCTAAGCAGTCATCGATTCTCACTTAGCGACTGATGTTAAATTTGGGTTCGAGATTTCGCCTTGAGATTAACTTTACCATCTGCGCATTTTTGGGAGATGAACTCATGATCAATCGGTAATGGATTGCGGTCAGTGCGGTGGGTCGGAGCCGCTTGGCCCGAAAATTACGCATGGCGTTTGAACTACTGACCAATGCCTAGTAGTCTAACTAGGGGACTAAGTATCTGTCGACGGACTCCTGTTGGAGACTCGACTTCTCACCAGATGATCCGCACCAAGCGGTGCTTTTTGAGCTGTGTAGACCCTACTCTATTGCAGTTCATTTCCCTTACGGTAAATTATTGCTCGATTCTATTAGGCTTGCTACAAGCCTTCAATGCCTTTTGCTATGCTCTATACACTTGTGACTGTCAGTCTAGGTGGGAGTTCGAAATCCTTCGGCTGTACGATAGCGACACGGATTCGTCTTCATCAACACTTTTGAAAGAGTACATAGAAGTTTTGTAACATCTTCGTTTCACAAACTGGGGACTGTGGGCCTTGTCAAACGATACATACCTGGGGCCAAACCCCTCTCGCCGAATGCGGCGAGCACATAAGCTTTCTCATATTCTAGCAATACTGTTTTGCTCATTTTACTATCGACTTTTCGTAGAAATACTACCACTCGGTATCTACTTTATGTATGAAATCAGCAGCTCACATGACTTCACAGTAGGAGTCACTGCACAGTGGCAGAAAACCGTCCGAAACGAGTCAAGTTGCGGTTACTCATCCACAGTGTGCTCGAATTTATCCTTAGCATAGATCGCACCGTACTCACAGGGGAATTTGAAAACGGAAGATCAGAATGTGATCCTACAAATTTACAAAAGTGAACATAAAAGACAGCAGGGACGCGATTCGATCGATTTAGGCATGACAGGTAAGGCGGAAAAGCCGATTGTTCGAGGAATACTCGCGATAGCGTTAGACCTGACATAAATGATGACGCAGTTCGAGGCAGGATTATTTCGAACTTGTTTGTATTCTTTGTTAGATGATTAGGACTTGTTTTCTCTGTTGTAGTAATCCTTCTTGAGTCTGTTTATCCAGTCCTCGAGGTGCTTACATCACTTTTACAACCAATAGCTCCTCAGATTCCGACACACTGTCGTGTGTAATACAACCAAGAGTAGAAATCGGCCACACATCCAACATTTGACCACAACATACCTCACCACCGATCATTATCTAGACCGGATTCGTGTGGCTATCCTTAGGTTCTGATGAGCGAGGCGTGCCAATAACACTAGAATTCAGGGGGAAAGTATACCAGTTATTTCTATCCGGCCAATTTGACCAGGTCGAGCATAGTTCCTAAATTCAGCGAGTTATCCAAACAAACAAAGTTGATTGGGAAAGTACTAAAGAGCTCAAGTGGACTTTGTTCACACTTGTGTGTCTCAAGCTAACCAGGGCTCGGACTCAGTCACCTAAGCTAAATATGTTGTTTTTCCAGCGTAACGTTTGAAATGTTGGGATGAAAACCTCATAGGCATATCATTTGGTGAGTCCATTATTCCTGTACAAATGCTATCAGGACCAATCATTCGGTTCCTAACAAAAAAAAGTGTGAGGAGAGAAAACCTCCAAAGCTCGGTCGTATTCCAAATGGGCATTCTTTCTTGTTTGAGCTTATCACAATAGAATGGTGAGAAAATCGAAAATTAAATGACTGGTTTCAAAGGACACTCGCCTCGGTCCAGCTAAAAATGCCAAAACTGTCTAGAGGCACCGAACGCAGACCTAATCGTGACAACAAAACCGAGGCATCGGAAATAGGGTGGATCCTGCAGACAGCCCAGTTGATTGTGCCGACGAAACTGACCCTTTGACGACTGGAAACGAGAATAGTTACTGGTATGGCAAATAATGGAATTACCGTGAAAGTTCAAAACAGGATGCATACACCAAATTTATCTGGTTTATTCGGTAGAAAAGTGATGAATCGATAGCGCGACTTCATAAGTATGGGTTGCTCATTCATAGTCAAGCGGAAGTCACGCAAACAAACAACTCGGCAATTAGCCGTGACAAATTTGACTACCGCACAAATAGAGACAAATGGATCTGCCGATTTGATGTCCAAACGTGTATTCGTTTGTTCGGACAGAAAATACTACTTGATCAACAAAAAACGGCCCATTGGGATTACTCTGCGAACCTTGTATACAGGGCAATCTTGATTCCACAAAAAATGAACAATTAACGCATCCCGTAAGACCCACGTGTACATCTTAGGCCTAAGAATGCCAGTATTTCGTCTACTAACAGTCGCAAGGCATCACTAATACTGTAGTACGACAACGCGTGAATTATTGTCATCAATGAACATTCCGTATGCGTCCAACAGAGCGCTTATTTCAGTGGTATGTCTCTTCCGAAGTGTTCTGCCTGCGGTACCCGGCCGATCGCTGGATTTAGACCCCAAACACATCACTCAAGTCCATACACAGACAATTGCACTGTTTTGGACTTCCTCACCTGCCGATGGTACGTGAACACGCGCGTTCAGGTCTGAGGCACATTGGGGTATCCAAAATGCCAGTCTAGGCGCAGCCTTTGTGCACATGCAAACCCAAATGTTGAACTTGAGCAATGTCGATGACCCACCATGGTAGGCCAGTCTTGCAGGCAAATGAATCGCCGTATCGGCTGATCGGTACACTTGCCTCTGTAGGACGATCGCGAGACAAGGCTGGTCATGCAAAGGCCAGGCCCTGGTGATTAGGTTGACCAATAAAAAATCCTCACACTGATTTGGTGGCCTTCCTAACCTGTTACCATCAGTCGATCTGGGGGCTGCACGATGTGGTGATGAGGCCGTTCGACGCAAAATACGAATCGCTTGACCGATTGAGATGAAAGTTGAGATTCTTATGTAAAGCCAGATTGTGCACAGTCATGAAAACACGGCCAATCAACTTCAGGCGGAAAAAAATTCGCAAAGGTCTAACCGAAGCACTGCTTCCCCCAGAAGGGTTCGGGATTTCGACTGTTAATTAGATCAATTACAGCGGATACTGATATCATCCATATTCACTAAAAACTAAGCAGCGCAGTTCGGAGGTGAGTTAGAGTGCACATTCGTTTCATTCATAGGACATGGTTTTATCCCCACTTCGGACGCCTGGTAGCTCTTAAATGCTTTATGCTGTAAACAAATAGCGTGGACCACATTCGAAAGTATAAAAAACGAATACTACATCAAGGCTTGAATTTGGTAAGCACCAACCAGAGTGCTCGTTGGTTTGTTCGATGAGCTGGGCAGTTTCATTGCAAACGTTTCATCATCAATCGAGGTGACGTCATCAGTGCGTTGTGAGGGAGCTTAGTGGAGTGTAGCGATGGGTATAGAAGACGACGAAATCATGCTTTCATTTGATGTCACATCATTGTTCACTTCAATCAAACACAACCTCGCCAGAGAAACCATAGCAGAGCTGCTTCAGAATAATCCAAACATGACAGAAACTATGAAACCCGAAGATCTATGCAAGCTGTTGGACTTTTGCATAGGTACATCATCACCGACAGCATGACATCAGTCTTCAGCACTGTTGCTCCGCTGCCGCAAAGTCATGATTTACCTGAAAGCCTTATTGTGAAGAAAAGAATAAAGATAGATGAGGAAGGGACTTGGTTCTAGCTTACTACAATCATTCCGAGGTGCATACACCTCCAGACACTCATTCAGGCAATATGGATAGAGATTGACAACAGGAACGCCACTGACATCGGTTGGTAGTCATATCGTGCAGTGTTTCCAACCAGGCGCAGTGGGGATCAAGCGGTCCCCATCCTGGAAGGCGAGTAGCACCGACAGCACACAAACTTTTCGTAATCTCCTTCATACCCCTCTGCCAGGTCAAGGGTTGACCACCGCTCTGCTTCCGCCACTCTGAAGTGGGCATGGAAGACAGCACTCTCTTCGGCAAACGATGGCTAGGCATACGCAACACTTGTCCCAACCAACGCAGCATCTGGTGCTGGGCACATTCTTCAATGGAAGTACCCGTGGCGCAACCGAAGACTCGCTTTCTAACTGCCTCGTTACGGACTCGCCGACACCAACCCATACGAGCTATGGTTCTGAGACAACGATTGTCGAACACCTGAATACGTCCCAGTTCTGCTGCTCGAACAGGCCAAGTCTCAGCCATACAACAAAACAGCCCGCACTGTAGCTTCATACACACTTCCCTTGAGATTCAAGGATATACCGCTTTGACGCCATAGGTGTCTCAAATTAGCAAGCGCGACCCGGACCTTGCAGATTCATGCATTGACCTCATCTGTCACACTACAATCAGAACTACTACAACTTCCAAGATACGTAAAACGCTCCACAACTTCCAGTACCTCTCCCTTGATTGTAAGTGGCGTGTTCAGTGACTGCATATCCACGAGCATGACCTTACACTTTGTGGGTGCAAAGTGCATACCAAAGGACGGGATGACTTTGGTCAGTTCATCCAAAAAGGCCTGCGCCCTCTACTCCTCTTCGAAGATGAGAACGATGTCGTCTGCATATTCCAGATCGACAAGGCTTTCGTCACAGGCTATTTGAGCACCTGGGTTTTTGAGACCTTCCAGCGTTCGTCTCATGATTTCATCGATCACGAAGTTAAATAGGAATGGAGAGAGTGGGCATCCCTGACGAACACCGCTTTGTGTACGGAAGCTTTTGGAGACCTCGCCGTCTACTCTCACCCGTCCGGAAGTCCTAGAATACAAAGAGCTTATTATGTTCACGAACTTCCGGGACATTCCTTGGTGGGCAAGCGTGTCAAGAAGAACAGACCGGTCAACCGAGTCGAATGCGCCTTGGAAATCCAAGAACACTAGCATTGTGGGTCGTTTATACGTATGGCGTTGTTCTACCACCTGACGGAGTGTGAAGATTTAGTCAACGCAACCCCTACAAGACCGGAATCCAGCTTGGTGCTCTCGAGTCAGTGTTTTACGAGCCACCGTAAGGCGACGATGCACAAGTGACGACAACAGTCTCGTTAGGACCGGGGTCAAGCTGATCCCTCTATGGTTGCCACACTCACTACGAGCCCCTTTTTTGAAAATGGGCACTATCACCGATTCTCCTCAGTTGTCTGGTACATACTTCTTTACCCAAATGCAAGCAAACAGATCACACAAGCGCTGACTGAGGACTTCATCCCCATCTTTGAACAATGCGGGTGGGAGGTCATCCGGACCAGAAGCTCGGTGGCCCTTGAGGGAACATATGCAGTCGTAAACCTCTGAGGCCGTAGGTGGTTCCACGTTCACCGTCCGGGGTTCTTCGTCAACTGTGGGCTCCAGATGAGTGGGAGCTGGTGGCCATGACAATTGTTGTTCGAAGTATTCGGTCCACCGGTCGAGGCGTTTTTCTTTATTCAAGATTGTCACTCCATTCCGATCCTTGATGGTTTAGCTCACAGGTGGTTTCCGGGGTCCGATCGCACAGATCAACTGAAATAATCTTCGGGCATTACCGGCTTTCTGGGCCTCTTCCATTTCCTTGGCTTTCTGTGTCCACCACACTTCACCGTCGGCTTGCACGCTCGCCTTCACTTGACGTCTGATAATTCGTCGAATCAAGTTATGTTCGGGACCGAGATTTAAGCAGTGCCACCGTTCGGTCTGATATCCAGTGCTTCAGTACCCATGGTGGTGCCGTGCCGCAGGCGAGATTCCCAGCACTATGCAAAGAGGTGGCAATCTCGTCCCAGCATGAATTCACATCTGTTGGTGGAGTATTTGGAAGAGATTCTAGAGGACAATTCTGGTAAGTTCGTCTAATATCCTGATCTGCCAGTCTCTCAGTTGCCAAGCCATTTTTCCGCACGCGGCACTGGAAAACGTAGGGAGAAGCGACTAGGGACGAGCGCGTGGTCGGAATCCATAAATGTGTTCCAAAACGACCGGCAGTCAGTTATTGATCCGCGCCATTGGTAACTGATGGCATGAGATCGATTTGAGTTTGTGGCCGGCATGCCGTTGGAGGCATCATGTGGCCAGACGACATTGGCTATTTCGGAAGTTAGTACTGCATAAAAACAGCTAGCGATCAGCACACAACCGAAGCAGTCGTTCACCATTGTCCGTACGTACCGAGTCCAATCCATGTCGACCTCCTAATTGAGTCTCAGATACGCTAAGCCTGCCCACTTGTGCATTCAGATCTCCGGCAACCACCACGATATCTGAGCCTTTAGCTCGCCGCAACTGGGCATTCAGAGCGTCGTAAAACCTGTCTTTGACGGCGCCGGAGCTACAGTCAGTTGGGGCATAAGCAGACACGATAAACAGACATCTCTCAACTTCCCGCTTGTGAGACTCCTTCACAGACGTTGCCAGACGAACCGCACAGAGGCGACTATCAACAGGTATCCGGTCAAGCAAGGATGCTTCCGCCCGGTGACTCAGAACGATACAAACCCCTGCACATCCCGCCGCGGCAGCCTCTGGATCACCAGAGGTGCGTAGCCGAAAGCGAATGGAGAGTGATGGGGCGGTTAGCTCAATCACTGTGCTTGCATCTTGAATTCTTCTTTCTGAGACATAGCACACATCAATGCCAAGCGAGTCCAGTGTGAGAGCAAGAGCAGCTTGTTGTCCTGCTTGCTTCAGAGTGTGGACATTGAAGGCGGCCAGATAGACTGGGTGTCGAGGCTTGAAGATTGATTTGGAGATACCTGAGGATGTCGGCGCCATGTGACGAGGAGATGCTGCGCGCAAAACCGATGCAAGACGAGCCCCCCAGTATAGCTCAATGGGTCGCAGAGGTGCGCAGACCGTCACACCACGGTAAGGTCCAGTCTCTTCGGGACGGTAGACGAAGAGCCCCAAATAGCTCAGCGATTAAGGCGCGAATTCACCGACCGAAATATCTTTGGTTCGAACTCAACCTCTACATCTCGACTGCTCCTGCTTAGGATTGGGTAACCTGACAGTAGCCCAGCCCTCGTGCCTTCTTCGGATGGATGGGGAGAGGGAGAAGAATTATGTGAAAGAGAAAGAAGGGATGCGTCAGCAGTAGCCTGTTTTCGCTTACCCGCTCTGCCGTATGCAGCGAATAAGGCGACCTGGTTGATGGCACCACGCGACGGCCGATGTGGCATGAGTTTATTTGTATATGTGCAATTCATGGTTACGGCAGTGAAGCATCGGTGTTGAACACTGATGTCATGCTGTCGATGATGAATTCATGGTTGTACGTCGCCTGGGATACTGTCAGGGCGCCCACACCTAGACAGGAGGACGATTAGGGTCGTCAACCAAAGCCTTTGGCTCAAAAGCCCAGTCGCAAGGCGGCGGTGTTTGGCAGGAAATGTAAATGCATTACCATTTCTAAGGAACAAGTCGCCATATGTTCCAACCCCCAACCTGGAGGACCAGGAGACTGTGCTTGTTAGACCTCTGACCATTGACCAACCTGATATGAGAGACTCTGTGAGTGTCGCGGGGACACCCCTGTATTATAAGAATGAGGTGAGCGTCTTACAGGCGTGCGTCTACAGGCTAATTACACCACGCTTAGAGCTGCCACCTGAAATGCATGGCGATCCCACTATTTACTGGTCCATCAACCAGATCCGCCACAAATCGACATTCTGACTCACCTCGTATTCTGTAAGACCATCGGAATAGGATACAACGGGACTGACGTGTAAATTCGCTTCTCAGTCGGTGCTCAATAAGTTTACGGTCCACATGCAACAAATTTTAGGGCATATTTATATTTAGAAATTACATGAACCCCATGTCACCGTGCTGGGAATAGCAAAACTGATATCTTCGTAAACGTCATCACCGTTTTTAAGTAAAGTAATTAACTGAGCCGAAGTTCGGAGGGACGCTGGGAAAGCAATCAGCAGAAGTGGCGGAATTTCAAGTGGCTGTTACAATCACAAGAAACGTCCATTTTAGTCGAGGATGAAAACCGTAGGGGACTGTTCCATCATTTTGGTGTCAAACTCATCTTCTAAAGTTCAGTTATTTGTACTGCATCAGCCGTAAGCTGCATACCAAGATGTATTATCTCTATCTGCTGGAGTATATTCAGCGGTGGTAGATGGTGGATGGTCACGCAGTTTGCGTTAGTTTACTGTGGAAAGTGCTAGTGCTAGGTTGGATTGTATATATATGTGGTTCACTAAGCATTGAAGGTATCAGTTATGATGCAGAAGTCAATGTGACAATGTTGTGGAATATAGGTAGCTCGGGTGCGCTGCTTGGTTGTTAGTCTGTTCGCCGAGCTTGGCAGTTGGATTGCAAACGTTTTATCACCAATCGAGGTGACATCGTCAACCCCGCACTGACGAGGTCACCTCGATTGGTGATGAAACGTTTGCAATCCAACTGCCAAGCTCGGCGAACAGACCAACAACCAAGAAGTCAGCGTTTTTGATGGCTGTCTTCCGGTCCTGAATCCCGACGCTGGAACGAGGCGGCTAAAAGCTGACCGGTTTCATCAGCTTGGACTTCTGTGTGTAAATCGTCCAGTGAAAATAGTTCTGGAAGTCGGATGGTCGTCCAGAATGCTATATGTATGGCCTAACTACTAATTCGGTCACCTACCGTGAAAGAACGTTGGAAATTGCTACAATGTAGGATATGCAACAGTGGCTAGCCTTGTCACCTAGTTGGTTCACTTGAATTGGCTGTGTGAACCATTGTTTGCAAAATTTAAGGAAAAAACCTCGGATGAATGTCAGTCGTGGATGTATATCGAACGGGTGCTCCATGACTTATTGGATAGTTAACTTGTACATTCTAACCAAAGCAGTTCACTTCACATTTTCAACGGAAGCACTTCTAAGACGAAGCATCTTCGACCCATTCTTAAGCAACCGGTATGGGCACTGTACATCGCACTGCTCTGATTAGAGGTCAAAATTGTAACTCTATTGATTTACCTCAATAGAGTGTACGGTGCACGGATTGTCTCGCGATTCCATCATGAAAACATATCTGTAGAATGCGAAGATTGATAAGAACCAGTTCACTACTTTCATCCGTAAAACGGAAGTAACCGTCTCCCAACCAAGGCAGCCGTTCGACCGTATCGTGATTAAAGTTGTGCTTTGCAACCCAGGGGGCGAAATTGTTCAAGTGGTTAGAGCGCGAATTTACTGACCGGAAGGTCCGTGGTTCGAATCCGACCTCTGCCTCTCGACTTCCCCTGTCTAGGCTTGAGCAACCTGGCAGTATCCCAACCCCCGTGCTTTCTTCGGGTGGCATGGCAGTTAGGCACCGAAAGGGTGTTACAGCTGAACGATTTGCAACCTAAACTACTGTCCACACTTCTACTCAAAATGAAATTTGTGCCCCTTTCGTCTCCCTGATGAAAACTAAATATGACTGTCTAAAAACTGTGTTCGAGAGTCAGACCATAACCGTCTAATTCACGGCTTCTAGACTGAAGGCACTACAGCCTTTGTCTGATGGTAGTGAGGTGATTAAAAACAAGATATATGATTCGGATGCTGCCAGATTGTGCAAGCCTTGATTGCAATAGTCGGAGAGTAAATGATGGGTTTCAAGCACATATTCCTCTGTCAAAAGCTCACTCCTAAACCGGTAGGCTAAACTTAACTTGATATGAATGAGTTTAGGTTGTCTTTGTTGGCAGCGAGGAACCATGTTTGTAACAGCAGACTTCTTGTAGAGGAGACAATCCTACCGAATCGAAGAATAATTCATTGACAGAATAAGTTTTAGTAAGTGGTTAAAAAGACGAAGGTTTGTACACTCACATGCTGGAACAACAGCTAGCTGAATTCCAGTATGATGCGTCTATCGTCCTCTGTCCTGCTCCGACATCGGACCCGGGATCTGAGTAGCGATCATTGCTCTGTTCGGCCACTGGAGCTAGTATCCAAGAGCTTGGGGCTGGAGAGAATTGCATCAGGGCTTGTCAGACATTTGGATGTGGAGAAAACTGTGAATGACACTACATTAGTTACTCTCATCTAGCTAACCAGCTACCGTGATTTGGACGCAGAAAACAGGCATTTGGACTATCTTGACCGAAAACGAATATCCAAATAATGCAGGTGTAAAGACAGATTGGAGATCGGACTCGAACATGATGGCAATCGCATGCCTAATGAATACCCCAGGGATCCCCAATTTTCACCTACATTGTGCCGATTCACACTAGCATTCTTATTCGATTCAGAACTTACCAGTTCGTCGAAGAAAGTCTGTTGTCAACTGCCAAACTGTGTAGACAGCCCGAACATTTTTCTCATTTGTTCTCACAACCACTGACTGGAAAAAGAGGACAAGATTCCGGGATGGATGGAAATTGTGATTCACACCAATACTATTGGCCAACCGCATAAGAACTTGGAGGAAAAAGTTTCGTCTTTGCAGTCTTTTTATTTTTCTATAAGCACTACATATCACCGGCTTGGCACTCACTGTAACGAGCAGCCAGCACTATTCAATATGCGTCGATTAAGCATCAGTCTCCCCGGGCTAACTGCTAACTGAAGACAGCGTTTTTCGCAAACTACAAGGATTCGGTTAGTCAGGCGTACACACAAAACATTCTACTTTGAATGCAGGCGATGTGTACACCTGGAACAAAGGAGACAAGTTAGTCTGTCACAGTTGGCTGACCTGAGATCGCACCAGGCACTTTCATCAGTGTCAAAGGACCGCGACTGTCAACCTCCTACACATTATGGGCCTTACGAATGTCTACGACCGTTAATAGTACCGGGCTGCCCCGAGCCGGCTTCCGAATGGAACGAACGTACGAGTACGAAGCCCTGCGAGAGAAAACGTTGGGTTTGGGGCAAGGGTTGGTGATCGACCGCCGCGTACAGGCGCATTGATTGCGAATGTGTGCATGTAACAAAAGACCAATCAGAACTTTTGGGTAAAAAAAAGTCGAGGTCGCAATGGCAGGCAGCAATGTGATTGTCCGTGTGGAGTGGGGGCAATAGTTGCAAGAGCAAAGGCCGTGGGCCAGTGCGGCATGGGCGCAGGTTCTGACACAGATAATGGACAATAATGTCTGGGCCCGCACAGCAAATGTACGTCATCACGGAACACATGCAGAGCTGTCACACGTCCCTCTCAGTATTTTGGGGTCGTCCAGCCTTTGCTGATCTGATTCATGTTATTAAGAATGATACAGAAACTATGCTTTAGTAACCGGTGGAGATAGCTGCTCTCTTAGTGTTGTGTAGAGAGTCATCAAGAAGGAGGATGAACCTTGATAAGCTCACAACACTTACCCACCTTGACAGAGATGCTAACTGGCTGGCGAGTTTTTTTGTTGGCTTGGTCCAAGAAACATGTGGTACCATGATTTGATTTCGTATCTGAATTAATGTGCAACCGACTGGCAATGTGTCGAAATAGTCGGTCCATTTATTGTCTGATGATCACGTGACCGTTGATCATTTCGCCGAACTTGTAAACGTTCCATAACCAAACAGAGAGAGACCATAGATTCTCTTGCCATTTAAGTTGAGGTTGTTCATTATGGTATTAATTGCATCATTCTCCTGCAAATCGTGACGCGATGATGAACAAGGAATTGTTGGGACTTTCTGGGCGTTTGTATCTAACCCGCGTAGGTGTTTGGGCCTGTTTGGAGCCCAGCAAATGCAACCCTGCGACAAGTTTACCGGAGAAAGGGAATTGCTGCACGAATGGAGCCCACTGTTCAAGAAAGTGAGCCAGATTTCTGAGCGGATAGATGCTAACTCCTTTTTTCATGATCGTGTACATGTCAACATGCAGATGAAGTATGGTGCAGCCTTAACAGGAATCACCAGCTTGTGCCCGAACACGACCTTGGGCACGCAGCCTTGACTTGGTTCAATAATAGATTAGTTGGTCAATGCATGTACGATAATGCCAATGTAATTTGAAAACGAGTGTCTTTCGTCAAATATGTGACGATTGGGCATGTCGTCGCAGCAGGTGACGTGTTCCCTGTACATGATTGTTTGGTTTCCAGATTGACTTCTGTCGCGCTTCTGTGCTGCTGTTGTGTCACCCTTGCAGTGCCCCTTTTAGCTTCCGCCTCAAAAGCATTGTAGTTGGCAGTAGAAAGCATCATAGCACACAGCGACGGGTATTCCTCACATTCTACTTCTGTGCTTTGTAAGTCTTGTCTTTCCATTCCAATCACTATACAGCAGTCTGCATGTTTACTGGCTTACCAGTTGCCAAGTTCGGCGAACAGATCAACGTCACCTGATCAGCACCCAATAAACTCACCCGAGCTACACCGTTCAGACACAGTGCCCAGTATTACATTTCTTTTAGGCTTATAGTGACCACAATGAGTGAGCCATTAATATGGGAGGTAGTGTAACCAGAACATAAAAACATCTGAGCATCTGAGCGATGATGCGAATCAGGAACGCTGAAGGACATGCCCGATTGGGAGCCATTAAAGTTGAATATTGAAGTTGTCATTTTTTATGGCAAGTGCCCACAATATGACGAAAGTCCCTTAGGTAATGCAGCTAGTATTCAGTTTTCATTGGAAAAAAGTTTGTTCTTGTACCTGTTTTCGTTAGTTGGACCACTTTTTTGTGTTTACTCACCTTGTGGTTGGCGATTTAAGCAACCATAATGAAATATGGATGGAAGTGACCCGTTTGGTAGTTGATTAATTTCCGTGTCTCCATCATAATTGTTTTATCAAATTATCCAGCTAATAAAAAAGCTCACTTACCCTGTTCAGCTGCTTCGGTTTATTTCGAATGTCAATAGAAACGTCGTATTGTTGCTGAAGCCGTGCAAAATCGAATTTTCTTAGCCATTCGCTTTCCTCTAGCGTCACGTCGAACAGTAGGACAACCGGGAGTAGGTTCTGCAATAGAGCAGGGCATTCGAGGAAGGCGAATGTTTTGTGTGCCTGTTTTGTGCCTGCACATACGGAAGTGATGAGAACCAAACAACTTGCAAGGAACTTATGGAATGGTACTGTTCTATCAATTATTCCCCAAGTTAACTCACTGGAATATTTTTCATGTCTTTATTTTTGAAAAAAATAACTGTTTCTCTTTCTCTCTGGTACGAATTTGAAGTAGTCAACCGAATTTGGTGGTACCAGAGGAGTGGTGTACCATAGTAATTGCGAATAACGAGCACAGCCACACGGTTTTATCAGAGATGGATTCGTTACAGGGGGGAGCAGATTGTCAACAGAGGGGATGGGATGCCAGTCAGTGCGAAAACACGACCGCCCGTTGCATGTTCAATCAAAATCTCTCCATCTGGGAGAGATTGTGTGGCTTTCCACTGTGATCAAAGTTCATCCCGTATTTCAGACTTAACTCGATAGATAACAATGACAGAGGCCAGCATTGGCAAGTGTAGAACAAGTCAATCGAGATCTAGTGAAATCCAACAAAATCGTAACTAAATTTTACAGACGCGGAAACTTATGGTTAACATACCAGCTAAGAAGTATCCTACTAAAAAGCGCATTTAAATAAGTAGTTTTTTAGTTCCACTGTCTCGTATTTGTCCTGAAAATTGCTTGGAACTAATTGATCACAGTGTTCTAATCATACTAATTTCGCGTTCCAGAGTGCCATCGGGACATATCTTCCAAACGCTTGAAGCCAAACAACGGACGAGTTTTCCGTTCCTTTAAAGAAGGATAAAACTATCCAAATTCGCACAGTCTTCACACTAGGTTGCTTTGTGATGGACACTCCTGTGACTAAGACCATCGGTCAGTCTGTCCACTAACACGATCAGGAGGGGGATCTGAACATTCAGTTCCATTTCTATGGTAGAACCGACAGCTAGTCTGCAGGCACGGAAGTGAGTCAGTACTATGGCTTATTAGTGCCCTTCGTGAACATCACCAAATCTATCATCCCAATCCTGATATCCTCCAATGGCCATCTGTTTACAAGTTTAGCCATGAAGATGTGAGGGAATAATAGGCCTGAGAGTAAATAAATAACTATTCAGTCCTTTTCGCGACAGTATGTGAGGCAGCACTGCACTGTGTATGTAATCGTTACAAGGGTAGGCTTTAAGTCACGGTTCGCTTCAGGTCAGTTTATACGAAAAGAGACTAAAATCATCCGTTCACTTCATAAGCGTGGTCGTTGTTGACAAACTATCACTACAGTAATCGCTCTGAGGGTTATTATCGTGTGGGAAACTGTTATTTGGTCTGTCGCGGGGTGTGGTCTTCGGGTAGTGGATCGCAAGCTAGTTCGTTGCTAACGGAGGATTCTGGTGCGGATTGTCCGGAGCAGTAACTTATACAACAGTCAGTATTCAATGTGCCTTCTTAAACCAAAGCGAATTCGTTCGGGTTAAACAGGATCGAATAGTCTGCCACTTGCAAGTGCCGTGCATGATTGTATGGAGATGGAGTGGATATAGTGAAATTCGTTAGACTGTAAGCAAGAATCTCCAAGTTTTGCATAATTGGTGGTCTGATGTCATTTCCAGCACCTGCTCCAACCAAATCAGTTACCTTTAAATAGATGACGCAATAGTGCAGAGACAGTAGCAAAACTTTATTGTTACCGTTATCAGTTGCCGGGCCAGAAAGACACTGTCCACGTTCAGTCCAGTGATTTCAATGGTTGCCGCATTACCACAGCTAAGGTTCCTTGAAAACTGATACAAAGAGTCCATAAACTCCAGCTTTGCTACAGTCTTGTTGGCGTCCAACATACCTCGACTGCCGTCAAACGCGTTGGACTTCCGAAATGATACCACTGCGCCAGTGGTTTGTGCCACAAGTTTGGAAACCTCTTCAGGAGACTTTTGTGCGAAAAATCCCGTCTGGTGTGTAGCGTCCAGTTCCATGACCATGGTAATGGGTACAATCTGGGAAGTACAAGAGGTTCGTGTAGGCATTATTCGTACGGATTTGAGCAACAAGAATTCGGTCAGCTGGTTTCCAGTTGGGTGATACATCACAATATAGTCATTGGCTACTGTGTAGTGGCTAGCCTGATGGAAAACTGATTCTTGTCTGGGTGAGCACAAACTTACGAACTGCGAATCCGTATCACCTTATTTTGGCCGGTTAGTCACTTACATTGCCACAGATAAGCAAACGTTTCACTTTCCTCCACGCGCCTATCAAGTGGTTTTCGACCGTCACTACAGGTATTCTAAAAGAAACTAAACCATCCACGAAGGTGGTATTGTTCAAAACCAGTGAATATCATCCCTTTATGCCTGTTGTAATTATATATATCTATATATGCCAGTATATATGTATATANTATATATATATATATAAACATTTATATAGGCACTCTTGGCCAATTTCTGCCAAGCATCATTCGGCGGATCATGGTGCAAATTCTGCCGATTCTACACACCTTTATTAGTGTCCTGACGCAGGCATATGGTGGCCTATTCAAATGCTGCTTCCTTTGAAGAGCTTGAACATAAGCCTAAAAACCATCATCTCAGCTCGCCGAGCTCTAGTTTTACAGCTTTGCTTCTGAAGCAGAAGCTGACTTGATAAAAAATACATTATGTCAAATCCTATTTTTCATCACTTGTTTCATATATATATATATATATATATGCAATGAAAATGCATCCAAAAACGGTGTTTGTCGATCAGGTTGTCTAGAGAAAGGGAACATATAAAATGCCTAGCTTGCACGGATCAATCTTCAAATTGAATCTGTAATAGGAAACAGCAACACCAAGGTGAAAGGAACAATGTGCTCATCGGTTAATGAGAAATCACAGGTTCATCTGAAGATAAAAGCAAGATTACGTAACACTAAACATCAGAGCACTTCAGTACACCTCGTTTAACACGGCGAAGAGTCAGCAATTTCCTATAAATCTCTCAACAAATCTGTTTTAACATACAGTACCTCCTTCACACGTGGAAATGTTCGTATTCCTTGAAGATATGAGAGGAGGAAATACTACGCAGCCTGTGATTCCAATGGCTGGTTTGTAAACCCGCATGAGTAGGACGACTTAAGATGAAGTGCAGCCAACGTAGCTTGACAGAAAAGAGACATTGGTCATGTCACTTACAAGAAGCTTAGAAATGCTGATGCCCATCGGGTGGACTGTTCGACCGAACAAACATTGGGTATCTAAGTGAAATCGACTATTGTGTTACTGGACTCAGTACACCTCTAGCAAACCTAAATAACACATGAACTATATTTAGAGCAAACTGGACTAATAAAGAACTCGAAAAAGACCTAAACATTCCAAGAATCTTTCACCAGCTAGCATCTCTTATTCATTGCCTATCCACTCCAATTGTGCAATCTACTCTCAATACAACTAAAAAGAGGCTTTGTTGAATATCCTTGGAACGAACTGAGAAATCACACCAGAGTTTCAGACTGATCGCTTCGAAACCCTTCTCCGACTCATTAGGAGTATATCGCTGTGTTGATGGAAGCTCACGGTGGTCGTCGAGTATGCTGCACAAACTAGCAGGAAGCAAACAGTCCGTACAAAACGAATACAAATAATATGGTTAGCCAACCAGTTCATCACTCATAAGCAGTGTTTACATATTATTGCCCATGTCCAAAAGAAAAGACGTAATCACTCCTGCTGGCTGAAAAGATGTAGTCGTAATATATTATCATCATGAAAATGGACTCTAGATCGCCACTTTATATCCCTCGCATGACTGTCTTTGGTAGATTCACCAAAACCATTTTTCACATGATTCCAACAAGGAACGCAGCGAATAGATTTCTCACTTAGGTCATCGGCTCCTGTGACCATGGAGTTAACCTCATTAGATGAAAACAACCGGTAGCCCACCTCATTCGAACCATAATATCGTTCCAAAAGCAACCTGACAGCCGTCTTTATCATGCGTGAATTGGCCGATAAACCTTTCACATTGACCACAGTGCGAGTTCTGGGCGGTGCGTGAATGCTACGACAGCAGACGTCCACCTCATACACCTCTTCCAATTGCCGGACAAACGGGGAATTCCGGAATACATTTGGCTGCAGGGTTGCACTTAACGGCAACTCAAAGATAAATGTGACGGGAAGCATATCCTGCGGTAATCAATGTAGAGAAGAGCAATGGGATTGTTGGGAGACAGGAGTAAAATAATCAGCTGGAATGATGAAACAAAGGAGCAATACAAGACTTCTGGAACTGGGTGCTACTTGGTGAAGATAATCCCCCCCCCCAAAAAAAAAAGAAACTGGTTCTGCCCCAGCGACATAGTCCTTAATAAATCGGATCAAAGCCAAAGAGACCCGTGGAAGACTCATGAGCGTAGCTAGCAAGAACGTTTGCAGAATCTATTGGTCTAGTTATATCTTGCAGATCACAAATACACTTTTGGATTATGAGCAATTTATACAAATAGCGCTGAATCCAGCTTCATATTCGGCTATCGTACTGAGTTATCTGAATGATGCACATCCACAGAACAATGGACTTCTGAATTCAAACCACCAAGAGCTAAATATTTTTGGATATTGCCACATACCTAGTTTCTGTGCCGAACGAGAAGTCGGCTACATACGTGTGACAGAATGAGGTCAATCAGCCCCCAAAACAGTGCCGGATTACATTCACTTGCCTCAAAAATTAATACAGTCTCAAAATGGGTAAACAATCCTACCACAAAGATTACATGCTTCTCACAGTGATCTTTTTAACACCGGTTTCCCTTACCACAGGGTCTCTCGAACTTTGACACTGAGCTGATTGGCGAAAATGCCACTCCCTCCCTCACATGGACCACAGAATCCAGACCCTACTACTCTCCAACAGGGACCACATCTTTTCAGAAACCGGGCGATTTGTATACAGTTGGTTTTGTAGTTGGTTTCTGTTTGTCTATGAAGATTCAGGGTGATAAAAAAAACCTATACCAGTATGCAATCCTAAAACTGATTTATGCATTCGGTAACTAAAGTTCCCACGAAATGGACTGGTCCCATGGTTTGTGTAAAATCCGGCAAATCACGAGTTGTGCCATGAAGTGTGGGCTCAGCGGTGATGAGCCTAGCTTTCCTGGACTATTCTACGAAAATTTTGAGCACCGTAGCTCCAATCAACCACTAAAAGCTCAGCTGAGTGACGGACAGGACAACTAAACAGCCTAAATCCCTAGACGGTCATGTAATGAGAAACGCGCTGTTTCTGTCCCTCAAAGATGAACTAAAGTTCGCCTGGCGTTCAGGTAGTAAATAAACCGATGGAAATTCGAAAACCAGGTCTACTTAATGATCACCAAAAAGGGACGTCCAGAGTTTTCATTGAAATTACCAGCACTGAAACATTCTTCGATGCATTGTAGTCGTCCCAGCTGAGACATAAGGCGGACATGGTACAGCATACCCCTCCAAAAATATTATATGGGAGAGATTCAGGTAGATCTCATCTGAATCTCTAGTCAACATCAAATTAATCTGTAGATGAGTGTTCACTGCAGCATACGGAAAATTTGGTGTTCAACTAGAAAATGAATCGGACAGAACTTCGGGGCCTAGGTTCCCTCAACAGGCCCCAAAGCGAGCAAAACTGGTACTGGAATGCCCAGTTTTTTTTGTCGGCCCTATGACTAGCAATAAAAGATCATTTACCTTGGTCGGAAAGGCCTCATGGAGCACCGTTTAGCTACTACCAAGCTGTTAGCCACTATCAGGGTTCGTCGAAAATTGATGAATCCATTGGACTTGTTATTTGGCGTTTCCTAAAGACAACTTCCTTAGTCACGTGTCTCTCAGTCTGCGCTCCCTTGCATCACACTGGTAGACGCAGACTGTACTATTTTGCCCCAGAATACCACACAAATCGAATTCTTCCAGAGAATTTTATTACAACCAAATCCTACCTGATCATGTTTCGTCCTAAACTAATAACTCCCGAGTAGGACCGGTTATCATATACGGCCATTCTTTAAGGTAAATGCAGATAGATGATACTGATGATACGTGCATGGAAGAGCACCAGGATGCCGATAGTTAATGTTAACTTCAACAAGTTTCGCAATTAGATAGTCCATTTCACCAACATGATGAAGGGGTGAAATTTAACCTCAATTTTGTGGATTTTTTTCGTACACAAGGCTGTGAAATAGAACCAAGATGCCAGCACTGACTTAGCAAGGAATCTACATTGACTGCTTCATAGCAGATAATGTTTACGGGGTAATAAATCTTACAACTATCAGTGAAACAGCTTAAAAGAAGGTGAAACAGTGAATGACAACAAAAAAAGACTGATTTCAGGGTTACAGAAATTTTTGTAGAGTGTTTAGTCCAGTTAACGAGCCCCCGCGAACACATTTCGAATGAAGGTCCCCAGTGACATCTTATGTTTGTTTCCAATTGAGGGAGAATTATCTTTCAATTAGGATCGGGTGGAGAGAATAATATAATGTATCTTGCATTCGACGTTATTTCTGTCATTATGTTATATTTACTAACCATGTAATATCATGTAAAAATTGAATACTTGACAGTATTAGGTATTTTGATGTTTATCTCATTAACCTTTCTGTATTGCCACTCTGCTGACCTATAACTGTTGACCAAACTGGTATGAAACGCTACAAGTGTCCGACAGACACAGCTCAGTATAATTGAATAGTTCACGAAGGCACAGAGACCATCAGATCACGGTGAGGTCCTTTTTCTTTTTGACAGAGATATGTAAGTAAACTTCGCAGTGTTGTTATACTGGCATGAGATGGTGAAGTCCCCAGTTTAACAATAACTAGAGCAGAAGAGGATTGAATCCGACGTTAAAATCATAGTTTCAACGTCAGTACAACAAACCGGTGAACACTATAAGGGTAAGATCTCCAGTCTGTCACTTATAGCATAATTGTGCTTTTTTGGCCTATAATCGACGATTCACATCCGGTGCACCATAAATTGAATAACTGAGGACTAAAAGATCCCACCGGCCTCATAGCATGTTTTTTTGCCTTAAGCACACGTTCACAAAAGAAGCTAACAATTAAAGGATTAGCATGAAGTTACCTTAGAGAGTTTGTCAGCTGTAACACCTTTTGGTGCGTGATCATCATAAAAATCGAAATAAGCGTGAAGGCTGTCAGCCAAACTTAGACTAGAACAACTAAGCCACGGGCGTTTCAGTCAAAGGTTAGTAAGCTTCCTGCAGCTTTCGAGGACTGACAAACACATCGGAACAGTCTTCAAAATAAACTCACTTGACTGTGTTGAATACTGCTATGAACGATTCAAACATTCGCTTTTAATTCTTGTAGGATCCACATCGAAAGGTACTTCCGAAAAACCTTTAATTCCACATGACTATCAAGCCACAAAGTATGAAACATGGATAAAATACGAACATAGTCGCTGAGTCATTTGACAGTTGGAAAACACCGAACAGAAAACCCACTCGAATGCGTTGTCTTGCATTATCCACCCTTGAAACATGGCCAGAAATTGATACCTGGTTGCTCTTCTCCACCAAGTTTGTCTTGTTTAAATCGGGGAAATGAATGTGACATTGTGTGGCAAGCATGACACTTTTGATGTTACGGCCTCCTCGTCCAATGACATGACTGTGATCGGTGTAAGGTACATCGATTTTCAGAGTGACACGGTTACTCTAATACAATCAGAAGAATTAGCTGCAGGCTTACTCTAGCTTGTACCGTTAGCGCCTCGCCCATGGATCGGATCGGATAGTCATTGTCGGTACCTAAAACAGAAGTAGGTGTTCAAGTTAATTATTAAAAAACCAACAGAGATTCAGCTGGGTTCCAGGTGAGTCTCTCGCAAAACCAAATTGGTATGCAAATGAGTGTATTTCGCTAATTTCATGCAATTTGGCTTGAAGTCGAACATTAGGCTGACAGAAACCCGGGGCCTGCGCCTACCTGACGAGCCCCAAGAAGGGCAAAACCGGTCGTGGGCTTTCGAAGAGTTTTCAACAACCTTATGAGTAATGCATTACCTCTATACAATGTACCGCGATATCTCGAATATGGTGCCAACTGATACATGAGGCGGTGTAGTGCAGCACATTCAGTTGCTTGAAAACATCGTAAAAGAGAAATTCAGCTGGGTTCCAGGTGAGTCTCCCGTCAAAATCAAATTAGTACGCAAATGAGTGCATTTCGCCAGGAGATAAATTCTTACAGACGGGTTTGGCACCTACAACCCGAGCACAATCATGCGAAGTCAACATCAGTATTACCTTGAAAACCAACATCAAGTAAGTGAAGAAAGCATTATCTCTGGGAGAAAACTGGAAACGCATGATGAATAAAGTTTATTATATTCAATCAATTTTTTGTCAAACTACCACGGTCCGTCCTCTAAAAGCGCGATCTAGAGAAGAAAACCCTAAATAGGTGAAGTGGTTTGCCACTCGTGATTTTTTATGACTGGAATACGGTAAGGAACACCAAAAAGAGTACACTTTCGAGAAAAATTTGGCCCATTCAACAGAAATAAACATGCAAGTCATACTCAAAGGGTCATTTTCAAAAGAATCCAAACAATCCATTGGCAGTAACTGCTTTAATGTGCATTGTCTAATGCAAGATTAACGCATGCTTTCGATGGGTCTTGAAATCAGCGGTGATATCGAATTACCAATGTAGTCTCATGGAGCCGATGATCCACCGGGCCAACTAGACCAGTGCACGTCGTTTGACTGGATCAGAAGATTACATTTTTGACGCACCCGTAAATCTGACGTCCCTAATGAATGGCAACTTTTGAGTAGCCTTACCACATACACAGGGCTCAAGCGACCGTCGTACAGAAAGCATCTACGCCAAACAAGGAGTTTACTAGCTGGGAGTGCCAGGAGCAAAACAGAGGAGACGAATGTTTGGTGTGATTGTTTGGATGTATGACAACGGCAAGGTTAATCTTCATGCAGCGTCCTTATTCTATCGACCCTCTCTGTGAAGACCTTTTATCCGAAACGACAGTGTGGCTGCGCGCGACACTCGAAAGTGGCAAGCTAGTCCGACCATTTCTCCAATACGGACGAATTAACTTGGTTTTCTCTAGGTCGTACAGGTTGAGTACTATCCAGTAAAATAGAGGTAACGGCCCTCACACGAGATCGTAGGAAAGTGCAGAAAAAGGTCGTAATTGAGTAGAAGTCGTTAGAAGATCTTGCTGTTCAGTCAGAAGGATTTACACCCTGGCACCGAACGCAATTTAGCAGCCAGCTGTTCTATCAAAAGACCTCAGCAACAGCTGAAATATCGGCAAAGCGAATTCAGACGAAGTAACGGGTGTACTTTTAAATTCCAGAGCCGACATTTCATAAATTTACATAGCATCACTAGTGAAAAATCACCTTGTTCGTCGATTGACTACAAATGATGGGCAATAGGAAAACAGTGAAAGTCAGGGAAGCCGAACGGCTGCATTGCTTTTCTCTCTTTCATTTTCCTCCCGTGTAATGTCTGCTTTAGACTATTTTCAAGAGCGTTTCCGTTAAATACAGCATATCAAACTTTAGAAGAGACAAACGTATAAGTCTTATGTACTTGAATAGGTGACCTATGTCGGTCAGTCTTCAACAGCCCAAAGAGATCTGTGGAAACCAATCAAAAAGCGTCAACCACAACAAAACTTCCTCTTCACTGAAAGAACGAAAAAAGACAAAGTGGATCCTCAGAATCAAGAAATTTGTATGTTTTGACTTCTGTTGTTGGAGCGATCACTTGCTACACCATCAACTAACTGAGACAGATATTATCCAGCTTGTTGAACAATGTGCTTAGATCAGTTAAATGCATTGTGTTGACACCGCGATGGCACATCAGCTTTGAGACCTGGATAAACGCAGGTCACAGAAGGATGACTTTGTGTTTAAATTCAGGGGACTCAACTTTCATTCTCTTGCTGTCAGCTGCATATTCTATGAACAACCATTCATTCGCTTTTCCTATAGCTTTTGCTGTCATGACGAGACCGAACCATTCACCAGACTGACGGGTCAGTTGCTTCTTTGTCAACGTACCAAAATGCAGTTTACCGTCTGGAAAGACCAACAGAAAGTAGAGTCTTCTTGAAGAGGGTCGAGCGATGAAATCCTCCCAGGGACCAACTAGAAGTGAGCCCTTCTAAAAGTTATCTTTTTGGGAATAGAAAACGTACAACCAAGGTGCGGTTCATTGTGGAATCCCAGTAGGTAATCATTCAAGAACCATGGATTTTAACATCGTTTCCGCTCACCCTGAATATAACTCTGAGTAGTCATAGGTATCTCAGTGCATTCTTCATTCGAAGTACTGCACTTTGTCACATAACATCTGATGGTTTGTGCATGGCGTCCTAGGCTGTCTTACTTCAGAGGGGATGCTCCTCAAAAGTGATCATGTCTGAGGAAGTTTCGCCGAAAAAAAACCCATGCTCGATTTGATCCTTTCACACGGATTCCTCAAAGATATGGCAAACAAGAGAACTATTTACGGGACAAAACCAGCGGTTAGCCACATACGTACACTATGAACCCAGTGCATGAGTTTCTGCATCCTGATCGTTTTTAGAAGACTATTTACGTCTAAGATACTTGGCGGAGTTCTTTGGAAGCTGGACTAGTCATTCGAAGGACATCGATTCCGGACGATATCTCATAGGACCACATCAGACTGGCTGCAGTTGGGATAGTGGTCCCTCCTTGTGAAGCCTACTACCGGGCCAACACTGTATTTCGTGTGTGTAGCTGCCCTTGGCCGAGTGACAGAATCGACCGGGATGCCCGGAGTGGGTAGGGTTATCTGCCACATGCGCACTCCTATGTTTGAAAAGTGCTGATACCGGTTTAGCAGCGCACGGTAGGAACATCCAGTTCGACCATTTTAGAGCAGAGGACCGAAATCCCTCTTCAAACAGGGGAATACCTGCACCCTGTTATCACCACCGCACAGTCCACGTCGCGCAACCTGAATGTCCAGTAACGGTGTCGAACGAATGAATGAAGTACCGCTGTGACCTGACCTGCCAGCTCCCGAGTAAAGATGGTGGGATGATGGCAGGCCCCTCACATGTCCTGTGAGGTCGTCTGGCATACTGGTTTCATCATACGTGCAACAGCTTGACGGGCGTTGATCGGTCTGCATTGAAAGCGGGATCTAGCAAAGAGGTTACTGTTCCACCATGTCCCATATGCTTTCAAATGAATATAGTCCAGATTCGGCCCCATCCTTTCTTTGAGAGTATATGGTCCCAGCTACCACTCGCTTGAATGAAAGCATACTGCGCTGGAGGGGGCAGAAACAATCGGTTTTGCCTGGAACAGCGCGACAAAATGAGCTAAAGTATCCTATGTAAAAACTGAAAGAATGACCGGTATCCGAATCAGATTTACCAGTTAACACTGGTCAAACCCTTAAGCGATGCGGATTGTTGGTTTGCACCATAGAATGACAAATGCAACTCCCACTTATTTCGCAGGTTTAGCATTCCCGAACCTATCAAACAAAACAATGGGAACTTCCGATCGGAAAAAACCAAGAACGTTTGCCTGCAGCACTAAACCAGAATGCATCAGGCTACGTGGAGCCTTTGATAAGACATCTGGTAGTCAGCTACTTAGACTAGCAAATGACTGTTTTTGATAGTCATACGGAAGTTTGGCGCTTTATATTGTGATGTGGTCATTAAAGTGTGTTTACAATTACATGATTTGATTAACTAGGATAATTCCATCAAAACAGACCTCTCCAAGTAGATCCTACCTGCATCCCCCATTTAACGTTGAATCCTTTCACGAGAACCTGAAGTGTCTCTTTTCCTTCTTTGTCCCTTCTTCGTTATTGCACATTTTTCAAGCCGTCTACTGTCAAAGGTTTTCGTTTTTATACTTTCTACACTGAGAAATAAGAGGCCTGTTGTAAAAGTAATGGTTGCATGGATTCTGTAGTCGTCTTCTAGGCTGGTAGACATGGTATGGTGCATGGTACAGTTTGTATTCACAGTACGCCCGACGGTGCTTTGACCAAACAAAGTCACACAGGATACGAAGACATCACTGCTTTCAGGAACACCATATCAGGTAGAAATTGGCCACAAGCCCGGAACCAGAAGATTTTGACAGCTATTCGATGAAGTCCAAATAACCAAATACATAAGAGCATGGTGTCAAGGTACCAGGATGATAGCATGTACCATCTTAACGTCATATTTTGTACCGTTGATATGCAACTAGAACGATCAGTACCTTAAAGGCGGCTGGAAGACAACTAAAAGAAGTGTAAAATATGCTGGCTGTTTAAGGATACAGCGTTTTAAAATGAGTAGTCTTGATATACAGTGGTTCCTGAGAAGAGGACACTACCGAGAACGGTTTTTTGGTGTTCCACTCAAAGTGACCTCAATTCAGAGTGGTCCCCCTTGGGAAATTACTGTACCGCAGACACGGGAAATTGTCTCAACGACACATTGGAGACTAGGATCAAACAAACAAGAGCTCCTGTTTGTCACATTAAGCGGCTCCATTTAACGGCACACCTTCGAATAGGGATTCCTTCCCAGAAGTAGACAAGTGTTTGGGTGCTAGTTTCTTATTTCTGAACACATAAGCAAAAAACATTCAATCTGTGGACAGTTTGTTCAATAGTGCTGATGCTGTCTCTTTTGGTAGAAATCGATCTTCTTGATGCTTGTGGAAAACATATTCATGCTACCTTAACTCATCCTCATTTCTGACGAATATCGATGACATTGGTATGGGAACCAACAAGATAGCTTCTGGCAATCAAATCGGGAACCAATGTTCAGGTTCATCGATAGATTAACAGCATCTCCTGGGAATTAACGCCTGCTTAGGACTGTCAGCACTCCTCCACCCAGCCCCACCACCAACCCATACTCAGCTGTACTCGTTTCAATCCTGATTCACACCATTTGCGACAGGTGAAACTGCGGTGGTCCTGGATCACAGGTGTACGGCGGAGAAAATATACCACTCATATCCCACGCTGATCGTGTGAGCTCAGCCATTTTGGGACCAAAGTGGTTTGCATAAGATCGCTGAAACCATTTCGTTACGAATTCATTGCCCAACCAGTACATAATCAGCGTGAGTAGTTTGTGGCTCCCGGTCATTAAAATGAAAGTACCCAAAAAACAAGTTTACGACTGCACCAGGTCGCAGGCACAGCTGGACGGATTCATGACAGGAATGTTCCCTAAAACTTATTAAAACACGTATAAACTGTATTAAAAATCATCCTGTGTGCACCGCTCATCAATCCCATATGGGGGTCTAGTAAATAAGCGCGACGTGGAAAGATAACACTTCGAATTCAGTGTGCCGCCGACGATCAGCTCACTGTAAGCAATGAGCTCACGTCCAAGAACAACCTAATGGTTCACATGTAATCACTAAAACAGCCAGCTTATGTGGACATAAACTGGATGGGGCAAATAGGATGCCAATCATTTTTAGTACAGAGACATATCACCCTAGCCCAGACAGTTACTGAATACTTGGTGACGGTTTCAAATCAATGCACAAGGACGTAGGGATATCGCACGACATACCACTGAGGGAAGAAACATTAAAAAGGCTGAAAACAAGTTAAGTGTAAAACTGGCTACTTCACTAGGGAACAGAGTAGTTATTATTGGTTATTAGAGGCCTCATTTTGGAATAACGGCAAGACTGTAGACTTTCGCCCCGTTTTTGGCGAAAGCCGAAATGTCGACTGAAACATCATATTTCAGGATGAAACTCCCCTTAAGCCAGTTGGACCGGTTTGGTTGCAATAATTTCCTTCCAAAGCTCGAGTTCGAGTGCATGGTTGTGGGTCTTGGGATTCTGGCTTTTACATCTAACTACGACAGGGATGTGTCTTTTTCCCATCGGCTAGATGGTGGTTGATGTTCTCTGGGACCACAGGGTCACGCACGGGCATTTGTATATTCTACCTGCAATACACTGAAGACCTAGTTTCTCTTGGCGGCCACCTAGAAAGCCTTGCTCTGGCACTAACTCAGAATCAGCAACGCTCTGCCAAACTGGATTTCAAAAGAAACGTCGCTAAATTGAGAACTGTCCGGGTTGTTTGACACACCAGCGCCCAGTCTTGGTGACTCCGACATTGGAATGGTACCCATGTTTAGGCATCCCATTTTTAACATCTAACCCAAAAGCTAGTTGAAGGATAAGTTAAGTACACTTATTCATGGAGCCGGAATAGCAATTGTACAAATTGAGAATGCCTTAAAATTGTATCAGGAACCAAGTCCCGGGTCCATCAAGCCTCTGTTTGTACTCTGTACTCTGTACTCTCTTGGATCAAAACAACAAAGTCCGTCTATGGTAGATGTAAAAGAACCTTGCCTGAATGGAGAAAGCACAGACACATGCGATGTATAGGGCAAAATGACGGTGGTTCAGTTGTCGTTTGCGGGGTGCCAAGGAGAAGACGGTCAAACGAAGGTTTAAAATGAAGATGTTTTTTTTTTCGGATACGTGTAAGCGCTGGTAGGCGGCGGTGCGGTTTTGACGAATGTCAGTTTGGCGGAAATGCACACATCTGTACTTGAGTAGACTCGTTTCACGCTTGCGGATACTAGGTTGAGGTTGGACCGGAGATACGTAAAATACCGTTGCGCAACCAATACTATAAAATAAAAAAACGGCTGTACTGATTAACTTAGCGATAATTATTCTGAAATAGTGCATGTTTCAACATCTTTCACATGTTCATGCTTTGTTCAGCTGAAGTTTTTCAAACAGTTGATGACCACATTTCAATTTTGACATGTTTTTCTGAGGAAACCCCTGCCACTGATTTCCTCCGTAGCATTTAGCGAGTCCCGAATCACTCATACGCCGATCATGACAAAAACTCAATCAAACGCGAACGGGGTCGAGAAAACACAACGATGACCCTCCTATTGACAAAATTTCCTTTGCTACCTCGTACCTGGGTGCATTCTGTTTTATTATGCGGTGGTGTTTAGTTACACCATGCCTATCTGGTTTGTCATTTACGCTAGGTTCCAACACCGCCGCCACAGTCCAACTCTGAGCAATAAGGTTAATCCTGAAGTTCTCGCCCACTAAGAAAACACATGAGGTTCGATAAACCATACTTTCGTCGTACTGTGGCTACAAGTAACTACGGTTCTAAGGAAGGCAACTTCGTTACAGAGCATTCTGTCAGTTCTTGCAAAACCTCACGAACACGGCAAATATTTAGTCAACCATTCTTCTAGGTGCACCTGCTCATAGATCACACAGGAGACGAAATTTTCGGATGCAGGAAATGGCTCAGAAGAGAAAGAATGAATCCCTTTGATATGAACTGGGACTCAAACTGCACCAAAAGACAAGTGAAGCAGCTAGGACGCTGATGCGTGTTTTTCAAGAAACTTAATCATAACTGGGGCGTCTGGCGCAATTCAGGACCAACGTATCGTGTTTCTTTGGGTTCACTTTTTCCGGGGGTGTGAGGACACGAAACTTGTTGCACAGATTTAAGGCGATAACTGAAATGAGTTGGCTGAGTCCTAAAGGAACATTAAAAGTGAGAATCTAAAAAGCTAGGTTCCATTACTATCTTCCAAGCGTTTCCACTCTGGTAAGCGACACCTAACAAGAACCAAGCCTTTTAATTAACTTTCGGGGTGCAGTTAGTAATATAAGATCATTTCGAAGGGTTGGTTTGATAGTTACTTGTGAATGTATGTGGAAGCTATCTGAACTATGTCACTGACTGTACATCAGTCACCCTGGTTTGTACTGAAGAAACCAGAAATATGTTACGAATAAAATCCTTTAAGCTTATCAGCTGCCTTCGAATTTACCTAACTGTTCAACCAGTAATGTACCATTCAGATGTGGGCTGACAGCAGCCGCTGTATTCCGACTATTAGTAATGCCACACCTTGTCCAACCGCATCTGCTACTCCGGATTGCAAAGCCTTAGCCAGAACAGAATGTGCGCCTCTTACATTGTCTTCATCACTGTTTGAGATCATATGTTTTCTCTCCATTCATATTAGTATCCTTGTCTCCTTTTTAGGGCCCTAATATTAAATACCGGAAATTTTGAAATGTCTTATAGTGCCTATAAGTCACTTTTCCTCCATCTCATTTTCCAGTTTTATACAATAAAGTTACTGTGCATATCTGAACTTTTCAAACAGTTTTAAAACAGACATCAATTCGAACTATCCGCAGACAGGTTTGTTCATACTGCTTGTTGTGTATAACTGGAGGAATACCGAGTTGACGCACTCAGGTGTCTTTTTCTGTCCCTCATGGTCGACAATGGACTCTGTTATCTGGTACTGCCTTTTTAAGTAACAGACTGAATAACAAAACTTCAAACTTTCTTTCGTTTGCGATACTCTGTCTGATTTTGTATGTTATTTAGTTAGAGCTCATTGTAGACTTAAACTGTCCTCCAGACTGTATATCATGACACATGGATGGCACGATATGTTCGCCACTTAAATTTCTCCGTAAGTGTTGATGTTTTACCTCGATTACTAGGCTTTGATTTATGAATTTTCCTCACTATTCTATCCGATAAAATCCTTGCTTTCTGACAACCATTTGCACGAGGTTTCTACCGTGCACATATGTACATTAAGACGACCGTCGCCAACTTGAAGGGGAACTGTCATATAAGGATACTTACGTGTTACGAGACTCGCTTTGTCCAACATCGCAAGGCCCAGACTGTACTCACACACTCTGCATGTGATGTCAGAGGTAAAGCTTGACCTCGCAACATCAGACGCAATGGTGCCGTATATTGCCAAGCGCCACCCATCACTGAGTTGCTCACATGGGCTAGATATCATGGGTAACAGTTTTAAAATTGGAGCAATATGGGGCACAGCAGCAACACTTGGGTCGTGCCTACACGTAAACAAGTGACAAAATCTAGGACCCTCGAATAGCTAGTGCATTCTAACCATCGTCAACTTCTCAAAGTTCAACGAAGATATGGACTCATGTTTCAGTTGAATTCCATCATCCTATGGTTTAAAGCAGAAAACTCGGCAAATTCAAGCTCGTAGAGTTTACAAACAGTACTTTTGTGTTGATCCCTTATAGGTGCCTGAATCTAGCCTATGTAGTTGAGACGACAGAGCAACACTAATGTTGATTGACGCATTCTAATCGGACCAGAAGCCTTGCCAATCATTACCTGACTCAGGTTTCCTTCGAATAAATGAAGAATTTTCTCAATGACTTAGTCATGTTTTCAGCAAAAGACAACTAGAAAACATCAAGGTTTATCGACCAAGTGCATTCAGTTGTCAAACAGTATCCACAGTTTTCTATACAGAATTGGATACCGATTCTCTGCAGCCTCTTGGACCCGCAAAAAATCCATCAAAAATGAAATGAAATACCCGGTGACCACTTACCCGAAAATGCAGAGGACATTGATTTGAGCTATATCACAAAGTGACGCTTCATTCACGATACCTTGACGTGGGTATAAAGCACACAATAATACTCCCGTTGAGACAGGCGGACAACCGCCTAGAATGTCGATTTTCCCGTGCTATCAGATTTAAACCGTGTGGCTGAACCGCAGCATACTAGCCAATGGTATTTGACCACCCACTCCAGATGACTCACCACTTAACTTGCATAATCGATAGGGCGACGCGGCGTGAGAACTGCTTTGTCATCCCTAGAATATCGATCTGCTACAAGGTCTATCCAGGCCCGTGGCGAGCCTGTCGTGATGTCTGTGATATTGCTGAACCACACTCCTCCGTATGTGTCGCCCCTGATAAGGCAGTCTCAAAGTAACCAACCCGGAGACCTTAGCGGCCACCTGTTCTCTCGAGATTAGGAGGCTGCCCCACTGCTACAAGATCCACTGAATATTTCTGGCTCAGTGGCCTGTTGTGTCATGCTTTGCTTTTTCAAATCCGGGCTTTAACCATTCAACCTAACGTCTGTACCTAGGACTAGCGGTAAAAAACCGACACTTGTTTTTGCTGTTAAGGCTTGCGCCACGAAAGGATACCTGCAAAGTACAGTCATAGGAATTCGCCTTTTTGAACTGCCACGTCAAGTTAGGAGACTTCAATGGTTCATCTACCTCCAGCCACCAGTCTGTTTTGTTTTTGTCATCTCTCATAAGGAACAAAAATTACTGTAAAATTATCAGAGCTTACGCTGTAGTGTTGACCCGTTGGGGCTTTTTCCGATCATGCATCTCATGAATGTTTCTGCAGAATGTGGCCTTTTGCCTGCAGCAGAAGAATGCAGTGCGGGACATTCATGGGATGAACCAAAGTGACCCTAACGATGCAGTACGCCTTCCACAGTAATTCTGGTGGATATTTATGTCCAAATGCTAAGGAATAATCAATGTGTTTATCTCAAGTCCACCTTGAGCAGTGAGTGGAGGGACAAAGCGAACTACCTATTGATTTTTGGTACTGACATGGTTGTCTACAGGAATATTCAAACAAGTGGTTGACCAACCAGGTTTCTGTAACGCGTCCATTTCTGCTGGTGCTGCCTATTGATCTGTCAGTGCCACAGAACTTTCTACATAAGTGTATGGGAGCACCAATCAGCTTTCTTCGACTAGATGCTAGAATCGTCGGTATTATGGTTCATTGGAGTTTCCACCATTAGCGTGCATTGAACAAATTCTCAGCTTATTAAAATTGCACCAACAGACTCAGGAATTCATTCTTCACCTAGTCTGTTTTCAGTGGTAGTGACCTTCATCTCAGAAGGCTTAGGTCGGACTGTACAAGGTTCAATTATGCTTCCCACTACGTTCAGCCAAAGTCGCCTTGATTCAAACTATTGGTTCGATGCATTTTCCTACGTAGGTAAAGAGCTGAAAAGTTAACAATTTTTCGGATTTCTGATTGAGAAACTTATATCTTCGCTCAAAATGGAAAGTTTATCACGAAATGCATCGGCCGTGGTCAACACACCATCAGATGATACTGAAACTGACAGCTGCCGTGCAACCATTAAAGCAGAATCTTCTACTCAAGAGTGAAAAACTGGGGGTAGGGACTTATTCTCGAAAGCTATGATTTCCACGAGAGAAAACAGTTACGAGTAAGATGCCCGCATCTTTCTTTTTGAACTGAACACACTCGAACATCATGGTGGAGCGGGATGGCATCCACAGTACCCACGCAGCACCATTAAGAACCTCGCCTAACATAATCCCAGTACACAACAGCAAGGAAAAGCTTAACTAGACACTCGGGCTGGGAAGTGGTAGCAAGTTCGCCGCTGAGATCGGAATCACGAGACGCAGACCTCAAGATAGCTCCATGATACTCCTGCCATGTGAATATATATATATATA
>SJOL01006389.1:212131-298015 GCA_004794785.1 Opisthorchis felineus | reverse complement strand
TATATATATATAAACCCAATTCAGGTGATGACCGACCACAAGAACAAGTACTGGTGCAGCATCTCAGTTACACGAACATGAGACTATATCGGATGATTGAGGCTTGATTACTGTTCATTTGCCAGTTTATCTTCATTTGTTAAAATACCACTGCTTTAGCACCTTATCAACTTGGACTCAATTGCCTTTGAGTTTGGGAAGGTTGGAAAGTGAGCGGTGACATTAGATGGAAAAGACAGACGATATTTCTCTTCTAGAAAGAGTCCAGCTCTGTGGGCCCATGGTTACTGTTTGTAAAACCACGCCGTTTGTAAAACGACGCCACTATTTTCTCTCATTCATGGGATTGCTCTGAAAGTTTCTCATTGTATTCCTCATCACGCCATCACTTCCTCGACATCATTCATCCGTCACCGAAATTAGCTGCCTTACTTCACCCACAACATGAATCAACACCTGTTTATTGTACAGCAGCTGCACCGTATCAGTTATGCTTGCACGGCAGGTAGCCTTCTATAAATTTATTTGCTCCTGTCAACAAATCACTTGTGGCCTGAGTCAACGACTATAACTGGACCTTGATAAAAGACTGGAGTTCTGTACACAAAAGAGAGGTCGGGAAGAAACCATTTCTAATCTACTCCAGAGAAACATGATCAACATTAGTGGTAACTGTAAACTTGACTTCTGCAAGAGGTTGTTCCAGGGTGCCATCGACTATATTTCTTCCAAACTCCAAAGGCTCCTGCTGAAGTGAGCAGAACAATGGAGGAACTAAATAAAGTTCATCACAGATTACTGGTCTTTGCAAGTTATTTCTCTCTAGTATTATATAATCAGAGTAAAAGCCACAGGCAACATATTTCGTTCGCTAACATCTTTCTTGCTATCGCCCCGATGTCTGCCGAACTGCATCCTCCTTTTCTTGCGGTGGGCAAGTGCGTTTTGTGAAAATTAGTGCGACTTTGTCTACACCGGAGAAATATTGCTTGCTTTGGCGTTTTATTGCATCCCGTCAGCTTTGTATTGTAGACTAACACTCGCCTTAGCTTACTGAACGATCCGCGAACAAACGAGGGTAAGTCTCACAAAGGCAACGGATTTGATAAGTACATGTGTCACATTTATAAGGGGAGTCTGTAAGCGGGTGTCATGAAGAGAGGGACATAAGTTTCAATAATGATTTCATCGTGCGGTGAAGTCAAGTCAATCTACAGCGAAAAGACTAGGAACACCACACATCTGTTTCGTACCCATTTGGGGATCATTGGCAGTGAGAATCTGACAAATCTCCAGGCAGATTTGAATCTGCGACTTCCCAGCCAATAGTTGAGGTCTAAACAGTTCGGCTGATCAGAAGTGTGGGTAACTTGCACTTAGATATACGACCAGTGAACTTCCCATCTGAGGAGTCATCACTCGAGTAACCAGTTAGCAAGTGACCACGTGATATGGACTCCATGATTGAAGGATGAGTGGTGTTTAATCCTGTCTGAGTGCGAGCTAATCACACTGCTGATCCGCTGCTCGGAGCAGAACGGTACAGCCGTCAACTAGAAACCAAGATGTGGCGGGTTCTAAACTTGCTGGATATTCGTGAGATGCGCACTGCTGATGGTTCCTAATAAGGGTGAAAAAGGACTCCTCAAAAAATTTTGTTGGAGCCAACGCAAGTTTAGAAACTGAACAGGTTGGTTCAATGTGAAACTGTTACGCGAGTGGAAAGGTGAAAACATCTGTGTCTCACCATCCATCTGGAAACGACATTCATGGCGAAATCTGTAAAAATATTCTTACCCTTTTGAAAAGTAGGACTGGTCAATGAGGTCAATGAGGTAGCTGTTGCTAAACACAGGACTTCGCGCGTTCTAGCAACAGAAAGAAGAGAATCGGTGACGTCAAAAGTTCTCATTTTTATGACAGTTTGTGCTCACTGAAGGGATCTTTATTCGATGACAGTTTACACAAAGACTGGTACTGAGAATTAATTTTATTGTGGCATCGGTTAACGGTGCATTTAAGGGAAAAAGGCCAAGGTTATGATGAGGTTAAACCTTTGTAAGAAAAGGGAGAACATGTACGAGCGAGCAGACTCCCCCAACTGCTGTTAGTACTGCCTTCTATATTACTTGTTGCATCATTCACCGACCTTCCTAAACCATAATGTGTTGTGTTCTCAGTCCTCTGAGGGCTGCATGACAAATCATCGCTAAGCCAATCTTACAGTCAACTCCTGCAGTTCGATAATTTTACTTCCGCTCAGCTGCAGCACGCTTTCGGTGCCTAGCTGCCATGCCAACGGAAGGAGGCACGAGGGCTGGGATACTGTCAAGTTTCTCAAGCCTAGACAGGAGCAGTCGAGATGCTGAGGTTGGGTTCGAACCATGGACCTTCCGGTCCGTAAGCTGGCGGCCTTAACCACCGAGCTATCTCGAGCCCGATAGCTTTAGTTATTAAATAATAATAAATAACAGTGGTAATAACAAATAATAACAGCATGGCTGCACTCATTTCCGTCTAATAGACTGAGCAACCGTAGTGCAAACACGTGTTTGTCGACAGGCCTTGATACCAAGCAAGTCGACAGGGACCATTAACTGAGCTGGCGCTATTCAGTGGTTGTCAAGTTTTCTGACTCCGCTGTGTTTTGTCTGGACCATATAGAATTGTAAAGGAATTCCATGTCTCCTTAAAAGAGATGAATTGATCGTCTGAATTCATCCCTGAATCACATCGCAATGCATATCCTGACCTCCACAAACTGAAAGCAAGCCAATAAGCTTGTTAGCGTTTGTCTTGCAACAGTATCATAGGTGATACACAAGAGTGAGGGCTGCAGGAATATTATACAGGGTAAGCTACTCAAACGCCGCACTAAACAAATTAATGCCTATTCACATACTATAACGTGTACCACTGACAAAGCTTGGTCATGGCCAGTGCGATAGAATTCTCCACTTTTCTTGAGGAAAGGCAGTGGCATTTGACCGGCGATTACACAAGTACTGATGTGTTTGAAAGCAGGTGGTTTTATTAGCCCTACTCGTACGTCCCGTTTTCTAAGAGTCTTCCTGAACCTAAGCCCCACTGAGAAGGAAAATCAATAAAGTTTGATTCCTAGAACACAGGATACACGTGTTGCTAAACAGAGGAAAAATACAAACAACCCTTAAAAATAACTTTGGAGTCAAAATTTTACAACACAAATGGCAGTCCTGCTTGCTAGAGTCGGCACTGCTCAGTCATCACTCAGCTCAGGGTTAAGCTCGGCAGTTGATAACTAGAACTTCAGATTTTTTTTATCAATTCCAATTCAAACAGTGTACCCAGACAGCTATGGGTCTGACACCAGACCCCAGGTAATGCAATCATATGTCGTGCGAATCACTGCTGCAGCTCTTTCAGCCATGTGCGCTGGCAGTCGTGACAAACTGCACTTGCACAGACCGTCCAATAACCAGGTTACTGGCTTTTGACGTCACCCGGGCTTTTCGGCTCAGATGCCCGAAGAGTAACACCTTCCAAAACCCAGACATATGCTGTCCAAGAATGGGGTCAGATTTTTTGTTCACCCGGCGAGCCCGCTCCAAGCTGATTGGTAGATCCACTCAACTCGGGCTTCGGAAACCTAGTTTACTACTCTTGTCCTGTGGCTGCTGCAGTTAGCCCATATCCTGAATACACCCACCACTAGTTCACTTCTGGCGCACAACGCCTTTCCTGACCTGAAACCCATGGAAGAGGAACCACCCAACTGACTGCCATGGCTCTCTTGGTTAAAGTTCCGAAAATGGCAACATCCCTGCCGCAATAATCCAAACATAGACAAATACTTTTGTAGTTTGTTAAATGTCAGTCTATCCAAAGCTGTGCAGTGAGTCTGTTATATCTGTCTGTTGTCCCCGCTCCAGTGCCTAGTACCGGAAAAAAGACACCGGCAAGGAACACAACAGCTGCATTGGGAACAAGCGAGTGCGCGATTGCGGGTGCGCGAGTGCAAAAGTACAGCGGCTTCACGCTATTTTGTTGAGGGGCACTGCCTGACCCTGATCCAGCGCTGTCTCGCGCTGTCTGGCTTTGATTCAGGCTGTCTAGTTGGCATCTAATGGAGTTAAGGGTCTCAGCTGATTCTGGGCATCCTGTGGATACTTTCAGGAAAATGACCTTCCTGATGCAGTCAGGACATTTTTTATTCGTTCAGAGCGAATGCTTATGTTAGTCCGCAAAATTGGATATATCTCATTTAGCGAAGCTTGGTTGTACAACTTTAACTGGACGATCATCGACCCACAATAAGCGACCACCCGTGGAACTCGGTCAAATTGGATGTTTCTGGTGAGGCGTTCATAGGGAGTCGACCGATTCGCCATTTTATGCTGCAGCCTTACAATTGATAGAAGTAATTTTTTACTTAGCTTCCAATAAACCTCTCGGTATTTTAGGCCACCTGAATTTGACATACCAATCCTATCTAAAATTCGAGCAAGTTTCTGATGAAAAACCTGCGTGGATTCAGAATCAGTCTCCTATTCGTCTTTCAATCGAAGTGTGCGTATGAGTATCCTCATACTCCCTGTTACGGGAAGATCATCTGCAGCATAGTTTACATATGAAAACCCTACCAAAGCAAAGTTAGCTTATTGTTCAGCTCTGCTGATGGTTCCCAACAATCACGAAGCATCTGTACAGTGCTTCTCGGCTTTTTGTCGTAGACCGGATCCAATTACGGGACGAAGTACTCATTGAAAAACTAGTTTGTTTGAGGCAATTCATCGTCAGACAGATTCAGTGTGCAATATGTCCTATATGCCATGGTGAATGTGACCATTCCATCAGGCTTGATCATTTGCATGTCTGCATTTTTGGATAATCGGGATGCCGCAAGCCTGTGGACATGGAGTCACCCTGGTGACGAACGGGTGAACCTATGAATCACTAAACACCAATAAACCTGGCCTCCGTAGTGAATTCAAGTAACAATGTAACTAACATTTATGGACCACGCATGGAGGCAGTCTGGGATATGAATTGAAAACGACCACCGAAATATACTCGTCAAGTGCCGCATGCTTCTGGTTTGCCATCTTTGATTTGTCATCAAGGATAATTCAGGTAGGGGCACTTTTCAACTAGGGTATAATGATCTGGAATCCACATTCTAAAATGAAAAGGTCATAGCGTCGTCAGCTGTGAAATAGCGCAGAGATCGGTTTCATCTTGAGTTGTCGTCAGATCACAAAACTTTTGTTACACCTCATGTAAAGCTCCCTCTAAATCATCTACAAGACAACCATGTTCGGCTTTTTACACGAGTTTCCACATCCAGGGGAGAGTTCTAGTAAGCAAACGATTCAGGCTTCATATCATGCTGGCTGTAGGTAGTCAATCAGACATCCGAACGCAGACGGTTTGGGTGATTAGAGAATTTTTCGCGTATATGTTCACGAGATCAACGTCTCGGTAACCGGACACATTAGAGGCAAGGCTGGTTTTCTGCGATGGATCAACCGGCTACTACAACGCAACTGATGTGTCAAGTACCCACATGAAGCAGTGCATAACATACAAAGAAGGTGGCTCCTGAATAATGCTCAGCACTTTTACTTCCTATTCAGCGATGTAATTTATGATGGAGCAGTAGTGGAATCTCTACTAGGTTGGATGTAATTGTGACTAAACTGAAGAGCAGTACGCTTTGACCATTCAATTAGAGATTCGCTTTCTACCGACAACATGTTGGGGGCCTATCCATTGTATCAAATAACGGCGTTGACCTGAACAATACAGCGAATGTTTGCAACTCAACTCATCCGCACATCATTTTTTTCTATTGCATAGGAAATTACCGAATCACTCAGCTCAGTGAGTTGTGCGTCGAAAACAAACTTGAACTGGTCGCTATGTACATTCTGTTGGCTTCTCAGGTGTCAGTGATTGTTTATAACAAGAACTAGGGTTTCTAAAAAAGGATCAATACAGGATGGTCACTTCGACTCGCATCATACGCAGGACAATTGGGCCTGTTTACAAAAGAAGCATATTTATATTAGTCTTCTATGTTAGGGAGTAACAGTCGCTGAAATGATTTCTAGGACAGCAAGCAACTGAGCAGAGTCATTATTTATGGTGTCCAAACTTTGTTTGGGTTTCATTATTTCCCTGTTACCTGGTAACAGACAAATTCTCAACCACCACCACCACGAGCAGTTTTCTGCAATCGTTCGCGTGCTCATGTCGCCTATCGTACAACGAGATGTTCGTTTGACAGAATACGTGAACACTGCTTCTCTTCAGTGACACTTGGAGAAGATCAAGTGCCATCGCTTTCTACCTAGCTGAAACCATTCAGGTGGAGGATGCAGGGCGGGTTCTTCATTGTCTTTCGGATGTCTATCAGTCGATGAAAATTTTTGAGAACTTGACTGTTATTTATAGATAAAGCTCTCACCATTCGCCTACACAGTCTTGACTGCTGTGTTCAAAAGAAGCTTTGAACTTATGTAGGCTCACCATCACCCCAAAGTGTTTCTGATAATGACACAACTCTTATGGAGAATTTTGATAGAAAATCGTTAGCCGGAACATTTTGTACGAAGACAATTGAGCCAAAATTCAGTAGACAATGAAAGAAGCCCAAAGGTCGCAAAAGCTCATCTAAATTCAACTGTTATTTAAAAGCGATACGGCTTTAGAAAAGATAACCCGCTGCTCGGCCGCTTGCCTGAGGAGAACGTTCAATGTGGCGCAGATGGGAATACAGAATCAGCGGTGGTCGGTTGCTCAGTACGAATTTCAAGGATAAATTGCTGGTCTACGATTCCTGTATGATCATATATTCGTTTGCTTGCAAATGTCCCGTTAACTGCATAGGTCTATGGACACGGTGCCCGAGAATCAAGAGAGAATCGGAGAATCAGAGAATCAAGAGGCACTTATGTACTTAGTCGGGGGTGGTTGCGGGATTTGTGGAATGCACGCTCACATCACTCTCGTCTGAACAGTCGTACCCCTGTCCTGACGGAATCATTCTGGTGAGTTCACACCAAAGAATTAATTACTGGACTAGAGTTCCTCTCTTCTTAGAGCTTATCAGCAGTGCATATCCTTGGACGTGCCGGGGTTTGAACTCCGCACATCTGACATGCGAAGCGAGCATGTTACAACTACTCCACCAGCGCACGCTGAAAGCACCTTAATTCTCACGCCTGAACAGGCGATGTTCACGCTCGAGTGATGTGAATGGTAAGCCCGGTGCTTCGAACGAAGACCCAGTAGCATAACTTGGTTGTGTCGATCGATTGGGCCGCCTTTCAGGACTTCCCAGTCAGGTAGCGCTACAAAACCGCGAAGCTTGCTGGACACCTTTTTGTTTGGTTGTGGATGATCGCGGGATCTGCCAAAAAAAACTGAAAAACTTACAAGCGCTGTCCCGAGTCACCTGATCGAAACCGACCCCCGGATCGATTCGTCTGCGTCACTCAGCGTAATCGGTCAAAGGCTATTGGACAACGGATATTTAAAAAAGTTGGAACGATCACCATTCGGATAGATGACTCCTCTCTTTACCAGCAAAAGAGCCATGCAAAGACCCTGTAATCGTCTTAGCCCATCAATCAAACATCCTCACCGGCAATCAAACGTTGGTTGGATTTTTATACCAATAGCATAGCAACATTGTACAGTATTTTATTCTAGTTTCCTACTTTATCGCTGTATTTCCCTAAACGAGGCGTGCCCGAATTTTGCGTTTTCTTGTGACACACTGCATTCCTGACCCCTACCCTCTCCTTTTGCATATTCAACATTAGGCCATGTTCTTGAGTATCAAATAAATTGCATTGTATAAGATGGTCCGTTGCAGAAAACATGGTTTGCTTGTTACTCTATGTCTACCAATATGTTCCGCCGGTACACTGGATTGTTTGAAACATTGGAAAACTGTGAGGGGGTTGGACTACTCGGGAGCAGATTCCCAATAATAAGTTGCCAAATCATTCTGGATATGTGTTAATGACGTCGTTTAAGGTAAATTGTTTCAAACAATGGAAAGGGCTGCTAGGAGAGGAATTGCACCAAATGACAAGTTCCTGAGTAACGATATCTAGGTCAGTCAAATTTCCAGTTCACTTCAACGACTGTGTTTGGAGGATGAGAAACTAGGGTTACTAAGCTGCTAGACTACTACCACTACTAAGTTTAATTCAGTTTAAGTGCGGAAATAAACACACTTCGAGGTCATTTGTGAACAAATATTGTACTTTTGTAGCATGCTTTAAACTTCGGCAGAATGTCTACTCCGGAGTTTCATCATACTATAAGTGACCTTTTCAATCTGTCTACTGTATGTGTATGTATAAGCTTGAGATAGCTTAGTGGTTAAGGCGCCAGCTTACGGACCGCAAGGTCCCTTGTTCGAACCCAACCTCAGCCACTCGACTGCTCCTGTCTAGGCGTGGGCAACCTGGCAGTATCCAAGCCCTCGTGCCTCCTTCCGTTGGCATGGCAGCTGGGCACCAAATGGGTGTTACAGCTGAAAGATTTTTTCACAATATGTATGCCCCCCTGTGTTCATAAAGTCCATGTCAGAATAACTATGCTTTCTGCAAGTAGGCAACGTGAATCCAGGCGCTTGCACCTTAGCACGTCTTTCCTTTGTCTGGATCATCCGAGAAACAACATAATCGAGAATTTTTTTCAGTACTTTCAAAGCATGTTTGATCGTAGTGTGAGATGGGGTAATTTTTCAAGTGAGATTTTGTCCAGTAAGTGAAGACAATCTATGCTGTTCAGCCCTAATTCGAAATCATTTGCCGTGTGCACCTCAGGAAACTCAAGGGAGCTTCGAACAGCTGTACGCTAAAGAACCGGACCCCAATTGTAAAATTACCAAATCTTCTCAAACTTTCAGCAATCTATGAGTAGATAAGACAGAGAATAATTTCACAAGATAGGTTAAACTCCTTTCATTTACCTTTCCGTCAGATGCTGTACTGCATGAGTAGTTTGGTCAATCAGGGGACCCGACTCATCCTCAACTGTTGCAAACGCGGACGAACTCGGAGCTCGTGTTGGCCAAGGTTGACTCTTAAATTCGAATTGAAGGGTTATTCCTAATGGAATCACTCGTCATCTGGTCATGCGCGATCTTTCTATAGCTTCCGGTTCGCTTTACCAGCGGGATTATGAAGAAGTCACTGGTTTTGGGTAAACCATTTATCAACTTTTATGATCTTACCAATGCGATTGATCCGTTGCTTATCCCGGCACTTTTGCCTGAAGAATGCTCCCTCAGTCCACCACAGCGATTATTCGCATGCTAAGCTTCAGTGAACCCAGAAGGATTGTTGATTTCCTCATATTGAGGGCATATCTCATCAACGGGTACCGATCATCAACATGTGCACTTCATTTATGGCCTAACAGCAACACTGGTTGAACAATTGGCACCACGTATTTCGAGTTCAAGTGGAAGGCCCTTATCGACCAAATCAGTTAATTGGTCCTCATTAGCGATTTGCACCGTCTTCTTCTTACGGTTGCGTGTCTTAGATTGGAAACGCTGAAGATCGCAATGGAACGAATAAATTAGAGAAGAATTGCATTTCGCGTAAAAACGAGAGTTGCTGCACTCTCCCATACGCTTGTGAAGCAAGTGCCCATTCTTGGAGCAAATCGCGTTTACGACAAAATGGAACCAGTGAAATGGCCCATTATCCGGAGCCGCAAAAGGAAAGGACAGAAGGTTCATTGGTTAAGAATTGAAAGTGAATTATTAAAACGGACCAACACACTACAGGTAAAGAGAACTATGGTCTACACAGGTGGCCAAATCAGGACATCTAAATGAGCGAAAAGATACAAACTATAAACCCATACTGTTGAATAAAAAGCATGTTTCAGCTTAGCGCATCCACTTTGAGTAATATAGTTTAGTGGATTTTCTATTTAGAAGTATATTTGTATGCTTGAAGGAGTGTGGTCTTATCAGAAGATTGTCTCCACAGTGGAACTTACCCCTTACACACAATTTGGACTGATAGTCAATGTTAAAACAGTATGAAACCAAGCATTCCATCGGTAGAGTATTTTGGGTTCTGAATTCGGTGACTCCGTGGGAGAGTGTGCAGATATTTGGGTAAAACTAGATATCAACAATTACGTTTACCCCGCATTTTTCTGAAATTTGTAATCCATTTATTTTTCACTAACCGCAGTGGGAGTTTCGATAGCCCACTACCGGGTTCGCCGTGTTTCTGGCTCATGAGACCTGCGTATTTGCACTTATTCGTGGTGTTGAACACTAATGTGTAGATAAGGCTAGTGATCAAGTGGGGCTCAAATGAATCTCTTGTTCGTGAGTAGTACCTCACCAAAGAAAAATACTCCAACGTCTTGAGAATCGGCTCAAATAAAGGATGAAGCTGCTTGTGTGTAGCACATCCATTTCGTAGATCTAATTATTGTCATGTTAACACCATCTTAGTACTGGTTACCAATAATTACTAAATATGAATTCGGCTCAAGGTACTTAAGAGTTGCTCCATTGCGGTTGGGTGACATTGAGTCTATTTGCAGGACTGGCTTAGCTGCAAAAACTTTTTAAAATTTTAATGGTAGAGATTTTAGGGACATTGCGGTACGCGTCATTAGCTGGGTTAATCAGACAGTGCATTTAACCCACTGTGACCTTGGTGTCAAAGCCTGTTAGTTTGCAGGGTCACGTACTGGTTGATGGTAGGTTCTAAGAGGCGAGGAGTGAATTCAAACTAAAAACGTAGTCTTCCTGGTGCTCTTCTGTAGAATTATGGAAAACAAGTTCTAAGTAAGTATTCCTTCGAAGCCCAGTCAGAAACACTAAAGAGGCTAAGTAGATGAAGACTGGCATCATTGTAATGGAAGCCCTCTTCACCCTTCTGTTATTTTCCGGTACTAACAAGGCGCAGTATAAATCTACCAAGGAACTCTCGCTTGAGATGGCAGAATATCCTGTCATGTGTTACAATGTCAAGGTCGTGTCTTTGTTCTTTGAAGGTTAATTGATGATTTGACGTACAGGTTCTTCATGATCCAATGACATCTTCTCAAGATATAGTGGCCAAGCAGCACAAGCGGACCACGACAAAACTCTCGGATTTCACCGTGTAGATGAATATCTCTTGAAATTTCACTACAAATCTCAAAGAATCTATACCTAGTCGGAACAACATGATACTGAGGGACTAACTACTTGTGAGGTACAACGTACTGAGTGAAAAAAGTATTCCTTCGAAATTGGTCCTCTGACAGTCACCTGATTAAAACTGATTTTTTTCACTCTTCCCATCCAGATCGATTCTCGGGGAAAAAAAGTGATAAGGACGAACGTCGTGAACACAGCTCGTTTTCTGCGATTGGACCCCTTGGCTAATATATCACAACTTTACGTGATTCTCAGCGGAAATAACGTGTACAGTTAGACAAATTCACGCGTACATGCGTAAAAACAAGAGAAGATACAGGAGTTAGTGGGTCATAGAGTAAAGTGAATTATGTCAGTGCCGCAGAAATTTGTGGAACAGAATTGCTCTTAGGTCAGTCCAAGTTCAGAGGTTCGGATTTCATTTAACCTCGAATTTGCAAGTCATGAAGTCGAATTCCGAGCACTGTTAAAATGGACAAGGTCGTCACGATCGTTGACAGCATAACATCAGTGTTCAAAAGCGATGCTTCACTGCCGTAAAGCGACCGATGTGGCATGAAATTATTTGTAAGCGTGGTTGGACGTGGGGTGGGATACTGCAGGGGCGCCTAGACTTAGACAGAGGGACGATTTAGGTCCTCGACCAATGCCTCCGGCCCAATAGCCTGACCGCGAGGCAGTGATGTTTGGCGGAAAATACAAGTGCATTATCATTTTCATAGAACAAGCTGCCACACATGTTTCAACTCTAAACATGGAGGGCCAGGAGACCGTATTGGCCTAACCTTCAACCACTGATCAACCTGGTATAAGAGATCCTGTTAGTATCACGGAGACACCCCCAGTATAGCTCAGTGGGTCACGGAGACCCACAAACCGTCACACGACAGTAAAGTCTAGTCTCTTCGTGACGGATGGATAACAATCTCAAATGTACCAGTCTTGATCATTTCAGGGGTAATTGATTGAACAACCCTATCTTCTTTGAATGGTAGTCCAATGCAGGCCAATGGAAAAACGGTTCTATTCAAGTGAGCTGTGCTTGGTCCTCAGATTTGTCTATGAGTTGTTCTGGGTAGCTAATCTGTGAAAATGTGTTCAAAAATTCTATTTTCACACATGTAACCATGGATTCGTCTAACTATTCACTGTACATTCACGTATCATCATATGAATTAGCCGAGAGGATCAATCGCAAAAATATGCCTTTCTCGTGACCTGAATTCTTATCATGAATTCCATAGGCGTCTTCATTTGTTGAAAAGAGACTGGTGCGAAATTTACCCATTTTTAAATGCACGCCAATATCGACCTGCGTTTGTTTGGTGTTCAGTTTCATAGTGACCATTAATGTTAAGCCATTGGAATTAAGACATGAATGTTGATGTGCAACAGTTATCTTCGTTGCTTTTGACACGTATACTGCACAAAACATGATGAAATTTGATATTACACCCCATCGTCTCAACACTGAGGATCCTCTTTAGGAAGTTTTTTTCTCAGTACGGCCATTCTTTCTAAGTTTCTCGTTTAGAGGGCATTTAAAATTTAGCTTCTATACCACTTGTGTGTAGCTGCTGCAATCCTGTTTATGCGAGTCTGTTGACGCGAGTTAACTGAACCCATTTTCCACCAGTTCCGCTGATCAAAATGGTGCAAGGTGGACAAACTTCACTGGAAACCCTTACACCCACTCGACTGTTTGATTCAATTCTTCACGTACCCCTAGTGAAACGCATAGAGGCATGAAAACATCATGTAGGACAACAGCTAAGCTGTTTACTACAATTAGCTGTCGTATGGGTGATGCGAAAAGAGCTTGGTAATAAAATTTTCGCCCAATTCCAACCGATTAAGCTGGCGTAGTCAACTGCGCTTCATAAATTTTGTATCCCTAAGAGCATGGAAACGGAAGCTCAAAAGTAGTTCAAGTAATTCAGATTGTTCTGTCAGCTTCATTATTCATTCGGTAGTAAGCTTAGTATCAGACAGCCATTATCATTTGGCAATACACTGAACTATTTTCTCATCAGAAAAGAGATTTTTCTTGCGGTATAGCTGTAAATTTCGCCTAGTATTCTCGTCCCCAGCGTTCATTTTGGCGCGCGGTTTGAATTTTTATTGTGGAAAACTTTAGTGGATTTAACCCTGACTACTTGGAGAAGAAGGATGTTTCAAGGTATCGAAAACATCCAAAATGCAATCACTGCAATCAGCGAAAGCATGCCGTTTTTGTCGATGTACTCTCGGAAGTTTGTGCACTACCGAATCGGTGCCCCCGCATGATGTATGAAGATCCTTTGTGGAACAAAGTTTGAACCAGTAAAGCAGCCAGCAGGCACAGAGTATGAGGATAAACGTATCGATTTCATGTTTAACCCTAGTCATCAACTGCAGCAGGAATGACGATAACATCGGTACCGCCACGAAGGAAATATGCGGAATTTGTGACTGAATCTCCCGTGACAACTTGTGCCAAGCAAAACAATGGAAATGCTGAAGCACTGTTGAGCAACAGGGACACTAAGACAATCATACGAAAAATGCTTCAGAGTGAAAACCGATAGGATCGTTTGATAAACTACACAACTATAAACCCAGCCAGAAAGCTAGGTCACTGACTGGTGGTGCCAAACACCAGAGTCTTTCGCGGCCAAACCACAGGAACGAGTAAACCGTGACTTAGATGAAGTTAGAAAATGCTTTCACCATTGCTTTCGTAGTGTTATCCTTCGAGACTTCAAATCAACCAAAGAACGTCAAGGGAATCGTCTCTCAAATGACGGATTAGGTGGTGAGAATAGCCATCGTGGAAGTGACAGATCACCCGGAATGCTTCGGAGGAGTAAATGTCAAAGATTATCCGGACGCCAACCAATCAGGAAGTGACCCAAACATCCAAAAAAAAACGGAGTCAGTCATCCACACTACCTGTCATAATCGGAGATCACGCCGGGTCAACAAGGCTTGTGTGAACTCAGCGTCTACAAACCGTCGGACTGGTAATATATGATCCAATGGTAAAATACTACGCACTGCTGCTGTCACCTGGATTGGCGACGAAAGGTTCGCAACCAAACTGCACAGTTCAGTGAACATATCAATAGCTATCTACATAACCCGATCCTTCATCACTTCCTTCGATAGCATACTTGGAACTGATTATAAGGTAGTGGCCATTCTGTGGCACTCTTATCAATCAAAGCATGATCAAGGTAACGAATGACGGCGTAGATTGCCCACAAATATTCTCAGTGCAATGAACGTATGAGACGAGATGGAAGCATGGATAACTGTGAACAAACCAATTATAGAGTCAGTAACTGAGACATAGACACGTTCGAAAACCAGAAAAAAGAAGTCGTAGTACTCTTATGTAATTGCTGTCTTACTTATTGGGAATCTGTTCGTAGCCTGAAGATGTTCCGGCCACTTAAACTCACTAAACCCCAGGCCGTAGCGAATAATACTGGAGCGTATGGTGCATAGTCTAACTCACTAGAAGCTGTTACGCAGCGCCTTCCGGTGCTACAGAACAAGCAGGTCATTTGGGAGATGCTCATTGTCTCCAGTGAACCCACTCAACCCCACGCTGACGGTGTCACCGCGATTGGTGACGAAAAGTTTGCAATCCAACTAGAAAGCTCGGTGAAGAAACCAACAACCAATTGCTAATAAAGCCTTTATCACGTGCACCTATTCAACATGCAGACGCACATGAGTCAGCCTTACGGATCAACAGCGTATTCACCGCTCTACCTTGCTGACATATTGTCATGCTAAGGAACACAGTTATCCAGTATCACTCAGATGACGTCTTAGTGCGTGATCTTTCGGAAGATTTGTGCGGTGTTATGCCTGTTAAGGTGCGGTGTTGCTTTGTTACTTGCTTGAGTTGTTTGCTGATGCCTCAACAAGTGATTGGTGCCGGTGGCCTCCCGTTTTAGCCGATTGATGGCTTGCAACGGATCTGTGTATATTTGCCCACTGATCTTACTTCATCTCATCTACATAGACGTAGCACCATTTCTTGTTCCGTCTTTGGGTCTCCGACTATGGGCACTTGTCTGATGGTTTGTTCACTGTTGATGCCAGCTATTCCCACAAAGATATCTCACTATTTCAACACGTCCGAAAACTTCCTGGAACCATTTCTCCAACAAACGAACCGGATGTTACCTGCCATCTATGGGAAACACTGACCGTCTTGAAGTCACATTTGGGTGGGGACGGGGATTTTCAAATTTTGCGGTTTGTACAGTTTTTTCCCCCACCCGATCTGTTGCTTCAGGTCTTTTGAAAAACAGGGAGGGATTGTAATTACCATCAGAAGGGTACTCAAAATGCGAACCTGAAACTTTCTCACCTTTTCGGTCGGTTGAAATGGGCACAACATCACAATGTTCTCAGAAGGGAGAAAGAATACCAGCATTGTACATATTAGCAAAGAAAGCTGCAACATTCGAAATTCCTCACCCGAACATGTGGCTGAAGAGAACTGTATTCACGTATTTAACACCTGATTGGATCAATATCTCAGGAGCACGTGGCGCTGCGAGTGGTGGTATATCACCGCGGATTAATCAAGTTCTATTTGAAAGTTCTCAGAAGTATATATTAGACATTGATATGTAAGGCCCGGAAGATTGGTCAAGGACATCAATGATTTTATAAAGTTGATTTTTCAAGAGTATAACGACAGCTGACAGAACCCCAATAATCAGATACTCTGTGAAGATCTCTGATCAGCTGAGATGAAGATTCTGTCTATTCAAATTGGCTGAATGAATCAAGCACTGGTTAGAACAGAAATCATGCCTTGTTTAAGCATTCAGTGCGTCATGTGGCTGTTATGTATGGGATAACTTGGTCGTTCATCTGTAACACCCTTTCAGTGCCTAGCTGCCATGCCACCCGAAGGAAGCACGAGGGCTGGGATACTGCCAGGTTGCCCAAGCCTAGACAGGGAAAGTTGTGAGGCAGAGGTCGGGTTCGAATGACGGACTTTCCGGTCAGTAAATTGACGCTCTAACCACTGAGCCATCTCGCCCCCAGGATAACTTGGTGTACCACAATGAGCTGAATTCATTGGACAGGAGAGTCCTTTGGCTGTTAATCACACTAAAGCGCTCAAGAGGACCCAAACCAATATTAGCACGACACCCAATATCTTCACTGTGTGCTGTTGTCTCAAATCCCCAGGCACTCAGTCAAATTTGGCCGCAACGGTTGTGATCGGATGGGGTGTGTTCTGGTCGTTAAAGCTTCTACACGTATAGTACCAAGGAGACTGACAACTTAACTACAGAATTCTAATGGGTGCTATTCGTTTTCCACAGTCCTATACCAAAAAGTGACCACTGCCAACTTGCTGGAAGAAGCTTTATGCTGTAAACTCCAAAGACTTCATAAGAATCCTGCTGTAGATGGGCTCCAGATGACCATAATATTCATCGACAAGATCTCTGAATTTTGCCCACCCGCATCGTGAGGCCGAATTCTGTTTTACTTAACGAAGTGCCTTCTAGCGGGGAGTTCCAAGTCCATTACTATATGTCTCTACCAACGTCTTGAGCAAAATATAACGAATGAAAACGAATAGCGTTTTTTCAGTTATTTTGTGCAACTTTCACGAGAATAATTGCTGTTAATGCCTGCTGATGACGTCTAAGGAGTATCGTTTATTTAAAGAGATATAGAGGTGGTTCAAATTACACATTTTGAGCTGAAATCAGCAAGTAGTGATGGTTGTAACAGAAATAGGCTCGTCCTGGTCCAGGGAGTATGCGGAAAACCGTGCAGTCTGATCATAAGGTTGTTCCACAGTAACGGGATAGGTGTTATCTGGCAAATCCTCCAGGGTCTACAAAGTAAACGGGAACTATTTTTGTTGTGAATTGATTTATTGATTCACAGTACAGAAGATGCATACTGAAGATCGGGCTTTTTTATAGTAAAGTCACTTGTTCGTAAATCTTGGATGGGAAGCGTGACAGAGTGCAAGGCCAGTAGCAGCACCAGTCGGTACTGAGATTCGATCAAAAATCTGATCGACCAAAGTGGATATAAAATCGCGCAACTTTTGTCAGATCCTGTTACATCTCTGCAACATATCCAAGTACAACTTGCCACAATAATTGAAATGCTCTCCAATAAAGCCACATGCGATCCTCTCATCACATGCTACGAACTATACTGACAAAGCCTGCTGATGCCAGCAAGTTTCCAAAATTCTCATCCTCACTTGTTCATTTTGTCGGGCATATGAGTGATAGATGGACACCGGATTCCCAAAGCAGGAGGTTTTTTCGTACGCGTAGAAAATCCTCGTTAGGAGATCTTATCGCAGTCCGATTTGAATTCTTTGAAAACCTTCCGATTGTAGCTGATCCAAAAGTCCTTCAAATTTACATTTCTCCGGTCAAAAGAAACCATCTCAAACTATTTTCTTCAAAAAATATCCCGATATCAAACCCCTGTAAAGTATCCTGGGATACTGAAGTCTGACCGCCAAAAGCAGGTCCCTCAACGTTTAAGTCTCAGCATTATCTCCCTGTATTTCTGAACACTCATCAGAATACACTCACTTATCAACACATACCAAGCGTTCCGTTCACGGCAGATACTATTCTGGTAAACGCTGGTAACATTGAAACAGTACTAAGACTTACCAAACTAATACGCTGATTGCAGTCAGTTCTGACTGCAACACAATTGGGCAATAAACTGAAGACATCATATAAAGAACACCAATTGCTAGGTTCCGTTCAATCGAAAATTTAAAGTTCGCTAAAATACGCCGGATAAATTCTTTGCAGCCTTATTTGCAAGTGGCCAATGCTCAAAATTTTATGCCAAAACGTTGAAAGTTTTTTAGCTCAATTTACAGACTTTTTAGAAACATCTAAAATTACATGTACACAAGGGTGAAATAAGCTGTGAACTGGACAGGATTCAACTGCTAGATTTCTGTGGTGCCACCAAGCCGTGAAAATGGATTCATCCGTGACCCTGACCACGAGGTGTACAAACGATGTATGAAATAAACGATAACTCTTTAGGAATCTGTCAATCGCCGTAGAGTGCATGCAACTTCTCCCAAGTTATTGCTAAGGTCCTGTCCTATCTGTCGAAGATTGCATGCCAAAAACTAATATCTGTTTGATTACAATATCTGAAATAAAACAAAGAATATAAAATATATCTAAGACCTTGAGGGATTACTACTCAAAAAGTTGCTGCGGGCTCACCAGGTAGGCGCATTCCCCGAATATCGTTTCAGTCAACCTTATGTTCTCGTCGAACCCGAAATGTACGAAAGTCTCGATTCAGGTGAACATCCTGTTAAAACCGAATTGGTATGCAAATGAGTGTATTTGGCAAGGCTCGTGCAAGTTAGGCGCAGTCCCCGAGTTCCCGTCAACCTTTTGTTCTACTTGAAACCAAATTGCGCGAAATTAGCAAAATACACTCATTTGCAAACAAAGTTGGTTTTGCGAGAGACTCACCTGGAACTCAGCTCAATCTCTCGTTTGTGATGTTTTCAAACCAGATTTGTTTGCAGATGAGTGTATTCGCTAATTTCGTGCAATTTAGTTTCAAGTAGAACATAAGGTTGACGGAAACTCGGAGACTGCGCCTACCAGATGAGACCAAAGCAGAGCGTAATCGTTCACCTGCCGTCGAAGAGTTCTCAGCTACCTTATGAGTAGTGTGCTACCTCCAAGCAACGAACTGTTGTGTCTCGAATACCGTACCAGCTGAAGCACGAAGCGGCCTTATGCAGCACATTCAGCTGGGATTGAGTTGAGCCTCACGTTAAGTCCAGTTTGGTGTGCAATTGAATGTAATTTGCGAATAACTAGGACCTACTCTGATCAGTTAGCATAACATTAACTTGCAAAGTATGGCTGGCTTCGCAGTTGTCGTGGTCCACTGTTTATAATTTGCTGCAGTAGACACATGTCAGATAACGACTCATTTGCGCTGCAATTACAGCTGATAACGAGTGGTGCTTAGGATGGCGCTTGAGCATACTACCTGACCAGAGCTAAGCAAAGACCAATAATGACACCAGGCAGTGTTCGCATCCCCCGATTTTCAAAATAGAAGTTGAGCCCTTTTGGGAAAAGTTTGGGCCAGAATTGCCGGGAAATTCCACCCGTTTTTGTTGGTGGGAATGTGTTTTGCCTACCAATCAAACGATGACTGTTGCCGTAGAAATTGTTGCTTCCAGGTCGGGAGATCTATATTCAGTAGGAGGAATATTTAGCAATCACTTCATGTTGGATGCCGGTACATATACATGACCGTTTTGTCTAGTGAATAGTCCACGTTCCCGCTTCATGGAAGTGAATGGACAAAGTATCGAACTCATAACACATGGTAAATGACATTCTGACAGTGTTCCAGCAAAGCACACTGGCTTAAATCCTTGCTTGCTGAATGCTTCTGATTGTTTCTTAGTGGTGCTTTAATTCGGTATTATAGATACTGGTTGGTGGGCCGTGCTTTTCTTCTAGTTCTGTTCTCTTCTATTTCGAACCAGGATTAATTGGGACAGAACAGTTCAATGCTCTCCTTTGGTGTCTTGAGTTATCCACAGATGATCACTTCATGTGGATCACGGTAAGAACTACTCAATGAGAGCGTTAAGTAGATTGTTAATCCAGACAGTGACTGTAATCCTTACAGAGTCGTTCAAACTACCATTGAGAGAAGTTAGTGTGCATTTTTGTGACTAAACTATTTATCGTGGTTGTCAAAAACCTGTGCAGTTTATCAACAGAGCTGGAAATTCAAATGATAGGGTATTGTGACAGTTGTCCCCCAGTTTGTTATCTATTGAATATGTCCAGCCTACTCCTGAAGGTATCACATTTCTTGGCCTTAGGTACATTGCCCTCTGATTAATTGGCAGAAAAGCATACCAGTCAGAAGGGACCAGAAAATTGCGACCTGGCTATTTCACAACAGAGGTCATCATTTATTCCAGAAATCAGAAATGTGAACAATGCTTGTTATGACAATCGACCTCTGTTTAGCTCTGGTGAGCCCTATTGGACAACCCCTAGCACATAGCTTCAGTCTCTGCACCGTGTTGAAGAGCATAAACAGTGATAAACTTGAAGCTCACCCTTTAAGAGTAAACAAGCAACTGAAATGCAGATCGAAAAACTAACAGTTGTTTTCTTCGGTGTGATAAAAGGCAATCTTTATTAGCCACTTCGAATAGCTTAAACATGCTGCTTCGAGAAACCAACCCAACCCTAGTGCCCTGTCAACGAAGGCTTGGATGAAAGTTTAGCAACGTTTAGCTGTCTATCGACAAGGTAATACGTAAATTTTTGATAAATGTGAGCGTACCCCCGAGTCACCATGAAAAATGTGGACTGTGTTACTCATTAATCGTGCAGCTGTCGCACAAAACTTGGAATCCGGGCGGTTACTCTGAAAGAAGCCTTGCCCTCCACAAACAGACCACCGTGACCAGGTTCCAAAAGGGATTCTCAGTGGAACACCACTGTACACGACGTTCCACTTCAATGACAACTCTTAAAAAGATCACTTGTTTAATATTTCGTCTCTAAATATCCCTTCGTTGACTGTAGGCACGTAACACTCACCGATTCCATTGATAGCTCGAGCGCATAAAAACTTTAGTGTCTAATTTCTCCAGCTTGTTTAGAATCAACCACACATATTGATGCTATGTGAATAGAATTGCTTTCTGCATACCAGTCTCTTTCGCAGCCATGAAAGAAGATATGATAACATGATATTTAGAACGGAATAAACGCACTCGGTAGACAGAGACCAATGGGAAGAACTCACGTGTGATTCTGAACTTTCTAGAACCTGTTGCATGTGGTATAGTTTCATATTCTGTTCATGGATTTGCGCTAGTAATTTGTCTTTCTCAGAGCGACTTTTTTCTTGTTCCATCAACAGCCTCGCGATTCGATCCTCAAGTAGCTGTTTTTCAAAGAGGAAAATGACAGCTGTTTGTTTTCCCATTGCAATTTCTCTTTGAGACCGATGTCATACGATTCAAAAAGACATGGCGTATGTAAGGATTTGCTCTGGCTGGGGAAAAGGGGTGAGTAACTTTTCGAAAAATCACAGTATTGGTAATTATCTGGTGCATTGGTGCTTAAGAGCAAACAGCGCCAAACTCCTCAACCGAATACTGTGAATTTGAGTGTAAAGTGGAATATGTTGCACACTACTGGTGACTTCTGATGGACCGGAAACTGCGTTAGAATAATGCGAAGGAACTTCACGTGATGGAATAATCTTTCAGGAATTGGCTTTTGCCCTGAACTGGCGGAAGCCTACTTTGGTAGTTTTATTTCAACCGCAAGACATCCACGAACAGCTCTGCCTGTCGTAATAGGCTCATGCAGATTTTCTAGTCCACTACAACAAAAAAACTCGGATCATTCGGCCAGCTACTCAACCTCAAGTGGGGTTGGGGATTGGAAAAAGGGTGTCACTGGGCTGGGTTCGCTCTTCACCTTGAACATTCGTGGGCAAACAAGCTAAACCAGAATGGGTTTAGCTGCAGTTTGTCCATGGCTGGATTTGCTCCATTTGACCGCGTTCCTTGCCATCCATGAGACGGGCCGGTAACCGAGCCCACCTGCTTTTAAATTGAGACCTATGGTGGGCTGGCATTGTTTCCCTCATTTGCCTGCAGGGTGATCTGGAAAACAAAACTGATCAACCCGAATGTGCTCAAGAAAGAAGCATCGCCTCTGACTGATAATGACGAGGTTATGAACAGCCTAACTCAAGCAGGTGGTGCAGACATTTAGCAGAATACTGAGAGATCGTTGATAGTCTAATGCTCGTGAACTACAAACGGACTGATCAGTGCCTATTCCCATTGTCTGTATTCCACTTTTGACGTAGTTCTTTTGGTGATCATTTCGCATAATATATTCGATATTGAGCCGCACACTTCACTACGTGCACTACAAATTTACTATCCTGACAGCAGTCGGTAGATTACCTGCTCCAACCCAGGTAGCCATACGTTTTCCAATCCAGCCGCATCATCTCGCTTTTTCACTGTGGTTGGTAACGTTAAAATATTCAGTCGGACCACTGTGGCGCAGAGCAAAGTATGCCCACCTGTACAGTTGAGTTTGAAAGTGACATTGAAGCTGTGACCTGGACGGCGCTCGGATAGCTAGAAACAAGCTAACGAACTGTGTGGCTTGGGCACTAACACGCTTGGCGTTGCTTTTTTGTTATCGCCAGATTTCACAAGCCTTTGAAGTTGCCGATTTACCCCATGTTGGTACTGACGGGTGAAAAACCTGTCTAACACTTGAAACTTGTGACTCGGTTTGACTGGGGTCAACGCGGCTTCATTGTGTACATAATTAGTCTCGGTCATCACAGATTTCTCAAAGTCGAAGGAATCAGTCACAGGTTGGTTGAGTGAGCAACTTTCGGACGCAACCATTTTGACACATCTTTTGTGAGTTAAGAGACTTTGTCACATGATTTTAAGTGGAACGGGGCTTTGGACGCAGTCTCGCAGGATGGAAAGGCACACGATTTTTCATTAGAGAAAAATTCGCTCAAAACAAGCGAGAATGGATCTGTTTGACTTCGACCGAGAGGTTAATGGCCCAGGGATTCGCCGAAAGCACAATGTTGACTGAAAACTGTCACTCTAAACAAGTCAGGTCTGACCATGTTTTACTCTCATACTAGAGATGTATACACTATATTGCCATACTCGGACAAAAGGAGTGAGGGAGTCGAGCTAGGAGAAAGCTTACCAAGGTTACGTGCATTCAATCTGTATAATAGTAATAACGGTAATAATAATGATAATCTATAACCTATAATTAGCTCAGAGGAAGGATAAATTTACAGGATGAATGAAACTTTAATCTGAGAAGTCGCCACTCGAAGAGTCAGTTACTATGTGACCATGTGATGTGGTTTGCGTGACTGAAGGATGAGCGGTATGGTATCCCGTCCAAGTGCGTGTTAATCACAGGCGCTTGTGCAGCTAGTGTTCAAACTACTAACCGAGAGATCGTGAGTTCCGGACTCTCTGGAGTTTTGTGAGATGCATACTGCCGGTGATTCTAGATGAGGATGAAACATCTTGGCTTTCGAACATCTACAAGACGAAATCTCAATTGAATAAATGGATTTTGACAAAAAATAGACACATGTCAGCGGTTCATTCGCTTCAGTGCGCATTATAGGTAATCACTATGAGTTAACAGGATGATGTATTGAAAAGGTAGCCAGAAAGTGACCGACAAGTGCCCTTATGTTTTCCCAAGGGATGAAGTATTCGAAAAGACTACGGCTGGTTTTCGTTATATTATACCAGGGTGTACCACCGATTTCCAGCATCCTTAAAATCAAGATAATTAAGCTCATTTGAATAAATACTTCGAGGGTAAATAGAAAAAATTGTTGGGGTTTTGGGAAATAGGCTGAAAGATGGGGGTTCTTATGTCAGCGACAATTTAGTTCGAGCCTGGTTAACACCAAAATAAGATGACTGGAGAAGTATTTAGTAGCAGTTGTCGTGCAAGACACCATTCTTTTCCAAATGCAGTTTGCATAAACACTTTATGGTTTCCTTATTCTAACGGATCAAGGCCGCAACAAAAAACTGCTTTGATGCAAATAGGCTTTCAGTATTTCAGTACCTTGAGCCCTGAAAACAACTTGTAACCCGTGGATGCTCTATCTCAGTCGTGGCCAGGGTTGACCCTAGTTGGTATTAGTACCCCTTTTCGTGGACAAGTAGCCGAAAAGTCGTGGTCCGGAAATTCTCCAAAGGTCTATGACATGTGAGCTAATGATGATGAGGGTGATGATGATTCTAGACAAGAATGAAACAGATTTACTGTACTTATCGGCTCTTCAGAAGAGACTGACTTCACTACTTCAGGATATCTCTGAAGGCTACGAACATTTTCGTCACCACTGGCAATAAGATGATTAAAGTTGCTTTCAATTACCAGATAGTTTGGGCGATACTGACTAAATGAATAGATAGTACATATCTGACGAAATCTAGCCGTGTAAACATATCCTGTTGAACAATTATCGAGGAACGCGATACCTGCATGATAAGTTTTGCTATAGGCTATTTCGCATGCTGCAGAAAACTTGGGTCTAATACACTGTTTGCTGCTGCTGCTGCTGCTGCTGGCCATTGTCCGATGGATGACATATGTTGCCCTTTATGGGGTGAAAATTTATTCTGCAGTTGAGGTCAATCTCCACTATGAGGTTGGGGAACATCTTATAGCTTTTTATCCTCATCATGTACAATGTGGACATCACGAAACTCTAGGCTGATTTGAACCTGCTACCCTTCACTAGTGCCAAGGGACTGACACCCGAAATGGATAGCCGGTTGTCCGGAGGCCAGCCGCTCTTAATAACCTAACATCACAGCGATTGGACGGATGTGTCACGTGCGGGCTACGGACTAAACGAAGGCATGCCTTGATTGGTCAGAATGTCAGCCAATCTGTATCTAGCATCTATAGCTCGACGCTTCTCGCCCCCTTAAGAAGATTCTAGGGCGACCTGGTGGAACATTCTGTGATGACCCTATAAATACGGTTGTCTCCATAAAGGGCTGTCTCAAGCTACCGCTTCTTTTGACATACCATAGTGGGCGGGGCAGGAAGCCAAGAACCGATGCAGAAGTTGCACTACCGTCAGCAACTCACAACACCGGTCGACAGTGGTTGATCCACTAGATGCCTGTGCAGGTAGGTAGACCACAAACCGTTTTTGCGTAACCCAGTGCGATGTTACGTGGAGACCGCTGATGCAGTTAAAAACCCGGGGGCCGGCAAACATACAGACGCCTGTAGGGAGCCGGAGTATTAGCCAGCCAAAAACAAAGGTAGGCAAGAAAAGCCAAGCTACTGTCTACGGTGGTTCTCGAAGAAAAGACCACGCGGTGTCAGGTGTATGTAACTGCCAAACCACTGGAGGTAGCTGACTGCTGTCCACACTTAGATGTCATTTTATAGCCTTTGCTTCTAGGATGATTACCGTAGCAGCCAAGAAGGGTTATTACGTCAGTGTCATATTACTTGCGCATCGCGTCTTTCCTTTATGTTCTGATGTTTTACCGTCTGTTCATCACGTTGTGCCTCTCTGCATAACTGTGCTTACCTCTTCCTGCCACCTAAGAACGCAACCAGACAATTTCCCTTTCTCTTTGTTCTCTTCAACAAAATGGATCTCCGCTTAGGCCTTGTCGTCTCTTTGGGGTGGTCAGAGCATGTCAAATTCTTCCCAAGGCGATCTGAGGGTCCGTTGTATTTTGTCACAAGAATTTCCGGTTACACGCTTTGTCCTAAGCTTTCTTCCGTAATTGGCTCAGCTGGTGTGAACGTGGATCAAACCCCTCACTTTTTCCAGTCATATTTTGCACCTAATATCATTATCTGGATTTGTTTGTATTTTTATGCAACTGATACTACTGCGTACCGGAGACAAGAGTATTTGGATGCTTGCTGTCCTGGCAGGTACCTGTCCAGATTCTCAACAAATCAGACACCTGTATTCTGTGGCAGCCTTTTTGTACAGTTCTTATGGGGTGAGAAATCGTACCACGGGAAATTCAGCGAGACACATTCATCAGAGCGATTCCACAGACTGGAGGATGTTCACCTGCTTTGATCAGAGATAAAATCGCCCACAACATACAAAGACTGGTCCATTTATGTTGAACCTTTGCTTCAATAAGTTATCATTTGTTGGTAGTGTGAAAAGATCAGGGAATTTTCAATTAGGATTTCGTCTTGTAAGTGCAAGCTATCAATGCCGAGAAGCCGAGAAGCATTGCGCAGATGTTTCATCCTTATTGGGAATCATCAGTGTTGCGCATCCCTCGAAACTCAAGGGAGTTTCGGACCCTCAGCCTCCCGGCTAGTGGTTCGAGGGCGGAGCTTTCGGCCACGAGCGGCTGATCAGCAGTGTGATTAATTCGAACTTAGACAGGATATAAAGCCACTCATCCTCAAATCAAGGAAACCACCTCATGTGGTCACGCATTGACTGGCTCCTCGTATGATGACTTCTCAGATGAAGGTTACACTCATCCTGTGAACGTATTTTTCCTTACTACTTGTAGACTGATGGTAGCGTGAAGTGATGTGACAATTTTTAACTGAGACTCCTTCCTGATTCTCAATAGCAGTGTAGATTGGCTTCACTTACTGGACGAACGTTCGTCGTTCGTTCGTTCAGTTGTAGCACCCTTTCGGTGCCTAGCTGCCACGCTATTAGAAGGAAGCTGAAGGGCTGGAAGACTGCCAGGTTGCCCAAGCCTAGACAGGAGAAGTCGAGAGGCAGATGTCGGGTTCGAATCACGGATCTTCCGGTCAGTACATTCACGCTCTGACCATTGAGCCATCTCGCCGGACGAACTCTCAAATGAAGATTACCGGTTATGGACCAATTACTCAAAAGTTGAAAATTACTGATACCCTTGAAGTCACGGTGTCAGCTGACTACGGTCGTTTCATTCTCAATCAAAATGAAAGCGGGTTTTAGAAACCTGTTCCAAATAACACTTAATGTTTGCGTATTATGTTGTCTTACCGTGTAGTTGCACCACGCCTGAGAAATACGGATATTCTACAATTCATTGAACAGGCGACTACATCCGCTATGCGCACGGATGCCGATTTATTTCGTACGTGCTTAAGCCCACAAATAGTGTTTATTCTAAACTGTTTTTTAGTCTAGGAACTTTCACCCCACCTACATATCCACCAACTGAGACTCTGGGACTTAAGCACGTTATGACTACCCGTTGAGGTTACCACCAGTCCGTCACGGGGTCAGAACCTTCTTCTCAATGTAGGAGAAAGCAGGTGGCGCGTACGATGGGCCCAGGAAAGTGAAATCCATAACTCACTTACTCCGTTTCCTGTAACGTCTACGTATAGAGTTTGGGGATGATCAAGCGCTGACAGAGCTGATTGTCGAGAAATATACCTACTCCTGTTTTGTCTGTTCTGCAGGCTTCAATCACACGGATTTAACTACTCCACTGGTTTTGTTTGAGGTGATTGGTTTTACCGGACGGTTCCGGGACGATTTAAACTTCTAAAAATGCGAATAAACTCGCTTTTGTCATACGGTTGACACTCGAGTTTTTGTTCGATACGCTGTTAGAGAAGAAATCGCACTTGCGTGATGCCATTATCTTAAGTCCCTTTTATCCGAGACCATTTGTAATTTCCCTACAATCACGACGACCATAACTTCTGGTTGTCTAATATCGTCCTAGGTTAGTTAACTGTGGCAACACCCGCTGGCTGTAACTGTGGTGACATTCTTCCAATGAGTGATTTCCATTTCCGACACCAGCCCGGAATAACAAGGCCAGTCTATCCGACTATCCATTAAAACAAAGTCCGAACATCTCTTTTCTTCCCTAGATATTACATACTAGTCACCCGTACGAAATATTGAGTTCGTTTAAACCGTTTGACCAAAGTGATGGTGGGGAATGAATCGTGGAGTACTGTTTCCAGTTCATCCCTTCAGCAGTCGTAACTATACGATGAACCCATCCGTCACAGTTTGTGCGGTCAGTTCCTAGGGGACAACAGTTGTACAGTGTGCAGGGCTTGTCAAAAATTGCGGTAAGTGAATTACACAAATGATCGAAAACGTGAATCAATAGGTAGCGAAACCGCTCTGGAGGGGACACCAGGGGCATGACAGACTAGAACCATTCTTTCGTGTGGACATTTCGTTTTAATTGGAATTTGGTTGATTTGTAACGTCCTTCAGTACATCTATCCACTGTATTATACGGTCGTTTCGCCTTTATTCATCTTTTTATTTGCGTTTGCGTTTGCGTTTGAGTTGCAAACGTCCACACGCACTGATTTCTGTCGTAACGATGAAGTTCTGATGGCCCACTCGGATGTTCGTTTCTTCGGATCTGTAACAGTCATCTGTTAGCTAAATTTATACCTCTGTACGGAGTATGATAGTTTAGCGGTTTGCTAGTTGCCGTTGTCATCACTTGAATATGTGACAATAAATGGATACCGTTACTTGAAAATCCACTTTCTACCGGTTGAATATCGCTCCGCGCGTTACTCAGCTAACACGGCTCATGAGGATGAACATATTTTTCCAACGAAATAGGTTTGAAATTGCAGGTGTTCGTTCACTACTGACATCAGATTAACGTGAAATCAAAGTTTATTTCGACTTTTATCGTTTCTACTAACTGGGAGCGATGGCAACACGCAGCGAGTGAAACTCACTCGAATGAGATTGGGTTGCGGCAACCCAATGAAACTGCCGGATGTCCCACACTCTAAGGATCACCCCAACAGGCAATATTTTTTACAGTGAGAGAGTAAATATAATGCACAAAGTGCTGTTAGAAGCACTTCGTTTTTCTTGGATTTATCGGACAATTTAATAAACAGGCAGTGAAATTTCACACCCCGGCGTCGTTACAGTATAGGATACATATTTGGGGTCCAGTGCGGACTCGGTTAAATCACTTGATTGTAACACGTGAGAAAGGTGGGAAATACCATTAGAACCACTTTAGACAGATAACCAAAACAAACACGGTCAAAAATGCAACAACTCTGAATAGTTGCGACTGAGTCCGAACACGCGGTTGATAAGCTCTCATGAAATTACTGCGCCAGTTCACGAAGGCAGGCTAATCTCATTTCATTCGCTGTACGGAACAATTGAGCATCCGTGCAGTCCTGTCTCGCTAGTACACCCGGATGGTTTCAGTTTTATTAAAACCATTACGATTAATAGTCTTTATTGGCAGTAAATCAGAATACTTTGGTAGATAGAATGCGTTAGTTGGTTTTAGATCAAGTGACTGTCCACCGGGCTTGGCAGGTTGTTTGAAAACCTTAGTAGTGTGGGCATTATCACCATGCAATGATGATGTCCTCACAATTGATGATGAAATGTTTGCAAGCAAGTTCGGTGAACATATTAACGGCCGTCTGATCTACAGCCATAATCTTTGTGTTACGAAGCAAAACCTACATTCTGGTCAGGTAGGTCGTGTGTTTTGCCGCATTATAGCCCTGACAGATAATGAATCTCAGCTGGTTTGATTAAAACAATGTTTTTATGTATGACAAGCTGTTTGTTTATCTCTCCTGAATTGCCATATCAGACAGTAGAACTTGGAAAATCGCACGGCAGACCATCACAGAAATAATAGGAAGCTGGAAAATGGAGACAACTGATAGATAGTATTGTTCCATTCAACTTTCAAGGTGATATACTTCATCACGTAGTTCTTTTCCTCCAAAGCACAGCAGCAATACTACAAATGAGCATTTGCTATTGGTGTATACGTCGCACACCAATATCCAACTTGACGGCTTCATGCAGTCTGTTGTACTGCTCATTCATTCTGGGGTTTCACATCGTCGGAAAGCTTTTTTCTAACCGTACTTTTCTTCCTCCGTATATATCGTTGACAACGTCATGGATAACTTTCCCTGATTTTCTTATCCTCTCTGCTTTCTTGCCGCATTTGATGTTGCGCATGCCCCCACAATGCTGAACCCTTTCTCTCGGTTTTGCCCGATGGATGGTCCCTATTACGCCCATAATGTGAGGAGCTGGATGATCATCGGTCACTGTTCACGTTTTTTCTTGAAGCTGATCGATGACGTACACTGAAGATCACTCAACATAAAGGTTGTATGTTCAAGAGATGTCTCTCAGTTATGACCACATTGCTACTTTTCTTATCACTATACAAGGTGTTTCTAACGCTAGTTCACAGCTCTTTGATTTATTAGATTTTGTTTCGGTATCCCGGGTATGTTTGGTAGTTGTTGCTTAGTTGACTGCTCATTTATTCGCCCGGTTTGGCCATTCGCTGATCACCGTACGGATAGACAGAGATGGTATCTCATGGTTTCTGCACAGGATTGTTTGCTTTTCGCCGAAATGCTCAAAGTTGTGTGTCTCAACAAGGAAGGACAGAGCAATAAGAATACTGCACACGATTACTTCGTTTGTTATTGTTGAGAATGGCTCACAGTCCAAAACCCAGAAGACATCAAGGAGGCAACGAGGGAAGACTCGTTTGCTAAAAGAAAGCCACTTGCCCTCAGAAAGGGCTTCTTCTCTGCACTGTGGTGGAACATGAAACTTGGGGGGAAATGTACGGAATTTCGCATAGTTTGACAGTTGTCACTGCACTCGTCTAGTGGCCTGCTCTGCTAGCAAAATCCATGTAAAACATGGTAGGGATCGAGAAAATAGGGTTTCCACAATCTATTTGGATTCTGGCTCCGTTTAGGGCCGAACCCCCGATAAACCAATACCTTGAAGTTGGAATCAGTTTGGGTTCGCCTTATTGGTGTTCCTTACGAAAAGAATACTTTGACGTAAAACACCAATCGTGCCATAGCAACCAGGACTTATTATGTAAGTCTGCCAAATCCGAACATCCAACTCGACCTTACTGCGCAACGGACTGAAGCTACGCTCTGCTGAAAGTTGACCTAAGACGGCACAAACAGCAAGCTTGCAGGAATTTGGGCTGAAATGTTCCGCTGAAACACATTTTGATGTTCCCAAAGTGCATACTGTCTGGCTTTGCGAGGTTGTGGCAGCCGTTCAGTTAAGGATTCGGTGACGTCCCGAGTCTGTGTATGAAAGTGTCCATTTCTTGACAAGCGGTGTACTTTCTAAACACTATCCTACATCTGAATGCGATTTTACCCTTGGCTACCATCGACTGAAAGGAATATTTACAACAATTCACTCAAAAATGCCTTGCCTTTAGATCCACGTTGTCAGTGCTCAAATGATTACTGCCATGTGTCTGAAGCGGATGTATGGTTTGAGAACTCAGAAACCCAATTTTTAGGCTTATTGGATTCAGTCGTATTTCTCTTCGATTTTTTAACTTAGCTGTTTTACAAGCAGTAAACTTTACGATATCAGTAGGCGCACTTCACTGACCTAACCAGAATACTATGATGCACGTTCCAGGTGAGCTTGGCCGGATCAAAACAAGATGAAGCTTTGCATGAACCACATCCACACCTGTTGCTCACGCATGACCACATGCACTTTACTGAACCAGCTAACCAAGGAGTCATTGCATTTTGAGGTGAGAGGAACGTGTGGCATAACTTGGCTGAGCTCACATTAGCCCGAAAACAAAGTGCGAGTGCATACGGTCCGTTTGAGCATGAAAAAAAACTCAGAAATGGGACAGTTTTCGGAAAGACGACGGAGCCTTTTTAATTTAATCCACCTTATTCGAATGCGCTCGAGATAGCTCAGTGGTTAGGGCGCGCAATTACTGTCCGTTAGGTCCGTGGTTCAAACCCAACCCGGGCGCCTCGATTGCCCCTATTTAGGCATGGGCAACTTGGTAGTATCTTAGCCCTCTTGCTTCCTTCGGTTGGCATTGCAGCTTGGCACCGAAAGGATGTTACAGCCAAATGATTATTTACTATTATTTTATTCGAATGAACGAAAAAGTCAGGGCTTGGTTTGTACAGCTTGGTCTGTAAAACATGGTTGTATGAAATCACTTCTAGCATCAATGTAGACCTTACGTAGAGAAACGTCCAAGTTATTTGGCCAGCATTTTGAACAGAGATAGTAACAGCCTAGCATATGAATCTAGTGATGTGCGCTTTGCATAGACTGGGCGTTTTCATTCTTAATAAACCGAACCCCGAATGCGTCATACTCATCACTATCGTCATCATCATCATCATCATCATGGACAGCACAGCATCGGCGTTCAACACTCATGCTTCGCTGCCGTAAAACCATAATTTATCAGAATGTCTTACTATAAGAAGAAGAATATAAGTGGATTAGGAAGGGACTCAGTGCCAGTCTACCGAGATGCCTACCCCAAACCTGAATGCGCCACTGTGACCTTCTGTAGTTAACCCTGATTTGACTCGGCTTGGTTCATACGGATGCCATTCGGGTGTATTCAACTGATAACATAGCAGCTACTTGCTGTTATTTATTTTCAGAGTTTGTATGACACGTGCATTTGTCTGGTTTTGTTCGCCGTAAGAAGGATTGAGTTACATAACTCTGCTTGAGTAGATCAGTCCGACTTCCCAAGTTATGCCATTGACCCAAGAGGTGTGCTAACCAGTGTGCTGAACCCCAGGCTGAGTACAGAGTAATACAGTTGTGGTTGGCACACTACAGCTGGATATCCTTGAGGTTTTAACTAATTCGTCATTGGACATGGTGAACTGGATACCTTAATTATCCGGTATTTTGCTCAGCAGTTTGAAGTAGAAATACCACAGGGGTAACCCTTCAAATACAACAGCGCTTTAAGGCTACCATACCTGTATCTATCATATTGTCAGCTACTTTATAAGAACTATCCTACGTGACTCACTGCGAACAGCTCTTTAGTGTACTGCATGCCAAAAAGGACAATAATTCTTCTTCAGCCATGTGATAGCCATTCTGAGCACCTCGTAGTGTTACTAATGTTCAATATATGTCGATCAATAATGGTCACTGTACCCAGAGTTCATGGTTGTCGCATCGGTGATTCTGCTTCTGTGTAGATCACTATAGACTTCTATTAGCCAAGGTGATTATTATCCGTCCAGAATTTCCGTTTGAACCCTTATATGACCAAACCGAGACGCTAACTGAACTGAAATACTTTTTGAGTCAGATTCAACGAGTGAACCACATTTTGTTCCAAAGAACGAGTCCAAGCCTAGCTCCCTCAAAACGCTCAAATAAAGTACACATAAAACAAAAACTACTGTTCTTAATTTCCTGTCCAAACAACGTTTTCTAACAGCATTAGAAAAACAGATTCAGGGAAGGTCACTTGGGCTAGGATATTTCAGGGGATTACATACCATCACGCGAACTCATTTTCAAATGCATCCAAGCTAGCTTGTCCGTCCGGGACAACAGCATATGACCCAATATGACTCCATATAACCTCATGCTGTCTACTGTGTCTTCGAATTTGTCTGGCCGGTGGTGGTAACAAAGTGTAGGTCGATCCTGTTTGAAGAGGGATTCGAACCTGCTGACATATCTAACAAGGCAAAATTTCACGTCACCAAGTCCAAAAAATTCAAGACACGTCTTTGGGTAATGTGAGGATTATTCTTGTGATAGTCTGCTTACTGCGCTACGAATGTTTTTAATCGGAAACTCCGACGAAACCGTCCTGTCTTTTCCAGAGCACTTCGTCTTTCTCTCAGCTACAAGGGTTCAAATTTACAATAAATTTAATCAAACAGAATTGATGATTGATAGTCAATTGTTTTTCCGATTTTGCCCAGTGGAAAAAGAGCTCACATGTTCTCTTGGAAAGCTGATCACCTTGAAGCTACTGAATCTTCTGAAAACTTAGTCTCTATTGACTTCTAAAGTCAAAGTATGGAGGTCAGCAAAATAATTTTTCAAAACAGTTTACCATCACACAGTCCATCTTTTACTACCAGAACTGATCCTACGATAACTGGTGCTACCAGATCTAACCACATGCCTGGCCAGCAGTCCTCTATGGTACTCATATCACGCCTTCTGCATTATTCCAAACGGTAACTGTATTCCCTTGCAATGGAACAAAATGGATGGAGCTAAGTGGAGCCATCTCGAAATACTCAACTTATAAATAGGCCCATGTGTCAATTTCTAGGCACTTTGTCACGATAGGTCAGTGACAGCTCTCATAGTTTCGTCACAAAGCAGCTCATGGGCAACGCAATGCAGAAAGCCAGCAGGAAACCGAGGATGTCCAGAATCCTGCAATGAATTCCTTACTTCGCTTGATCTGCACAACCTTTAACGTTTGCCTGATCATAGACACATGCTTTTACAAGAAACAATGGTAAAATACACTGAATATGCCTCACATAAAAAAGGGATGGTAGCGTCGGCAAACCAATAACCATATTCGGGGCTTGAACTTGGCCGAATGTCATCCAAAAAGTGGATTTTCACAATTTCGACAACTGGTGACAGTTAGACAGTGATGGCCTTTGGGCTAACAGACAATTAGTTGTATCTTACTACGACACAGAATGGCTGTTACATCATTGACCAAATACGTGGCACACAACTGCGCCATTATTGTCATCCTAAAATCCATCCTGACAGTTCTGAACTCCTAAGCCTCCGTACAATAAATCCAGGTATCCATAGTGGTGAAATTCAACCGGTCAGTGTTTTTTGCTGCACAGTAAAATTTGTATTTTACAAAATCTGCGTCACACCTGTGCTGCTTTTTCTAGCACAATGACTAATATCCTGCTTCATTTTGTCGAAGCTCATAGGTAGCATAATGAAAAAATCTGAATTTCTTTACTTCGCTTGGTTGTTTACAAAAAGCAGCTGTTCCTCCTCAGTTCACTAAGAACTACTATCAGGCAGGTCCAAAGGGTTCGAAAACGTGTCGCATGAGTAGACTATATTCCACCGAATAGCGGTATGAGCATGACGCGACGAAGCCAAACAGTCAAGTGAAATACGGATCTATAGCCCTCCTGGATGACAATTCGTAACTGACTGCTACTCTATATACAAGGCTTATGGACCTCCTCACGCACTTGCTTTAAAAATCAACAAGGCGTTGCGACAGCCGAAGCCTGGCTGGCGCTGTGTTGCCAGGCCGTCAGGCACAGGGCTTGTGAATGTAACACCACAACCCGAGAATAAACCCAGCATCATCGGCTAGGTCTATCGAAACACAGGTGAAAATTCCTGCAAAAGGAAACTTCCTGGAAAACCGCTCGGCAGCCCTCAATTCCAGCATGGGGATGCATCAGAATCTACAATAGTATGTATTGAGTTCCGAATCGAGGTGGTGTAAACGTGAGATCCAAACCAATCGTCGTGAGTTCGCCGATCAGACACGTGGTGAGAAGGCTGCATCAGGATTCAGGTGATTCTGTATTCAGGATATCAAGGCAGTGCTTCTTAGTAGATAGTACGACTAACTTCTACCTGATGAGCCATCTCCAGTAGGCCGTCCATAAGTTTTATTCAATTTATCTACTAAATAAGCCATTCGACGAGTTTGTTTGCTGAAAACTGCGCTGGAATGGTTTTCCAAAAAAGCGACAGAGTTGCTGAGCGGCCAAATACACCAGCAGATAGTGGGGATAGGTAATAAATGACGAACAATGACAAAACTCACATCGATTTTCTTCTCTGCTTCTTCTACCGACATTCGCAGCTTTTTGACAGTCCATGGAGAGCAAAATGTACAGCACATTTTGAAAAGTCTTATCGTACAGTCGAGTGTTGTTACTTAATCCGTAGTACGTCCCGTGCACACTTACCACTGTTGCTTCTTATAAGAGAGCGAGAAATAGAAGTTTAATTTGAACACTGGTATAGTGCAAAGACCTTGTGTTCACAACAAACCAATCGCCTTCTCTTTAGGTGTTTCGTTGACCGGTTATATGTGTGTAGTCACTCGTAATGACTGAATTTTTGTTCATCCAAGTGGTAATTGGTGCTCGTTTTATCCTGTCCGTCCATCTTCATATGCTGAGAACAACAACCTTAGGATAACTCCTGTTCAACCGGAATCAGCTGCGGTTCACTTGACCCTACCTGGTGTCGCCCATACTCGGTTAAATGCCTGGCTAATTGAGTCCTAATAAGGGTTCATGATATCCAGGCTAGCGTAAAAACGTGCTTAAAAATCGATCACCCTCTGTTTTATCGATCAGTGACAACGAACGTAAACTGCATAATACGGTATACAGTAGTACTTCAGTTTGTTTGGAGGTAGACCTGCGAAGAAATCATTTATTGAGGTGCCTACAAACGCAATGTATTTGGGAGGCATTATAATAAAATTGCAACTTTTGAGGTTATGAGTAGATAATGTCAGCTGCGAGCTCAGTCAATGAAACCCTGACTTTACGCGACAAAAATGCACTTTGCAACTTGCCTTCGTGCGGACGTTCAGGCACTTCCAACTTTACCTCAGCGACTTGTTTTTATCAGTTAATCCCCAATCCACGTTTCTCACATGATGCCATCTTGCATTTCTCGTGTTCACCCGCTTTACAGTGATTAGCCAGTGGTCACTTACCTTGGGATTTTACCCCTTCTAACGTCAGCTGAAACAGTGATATTGCCAAAGTTATGGAATGGACGAAGTGAACTCCAGCGCATCATGAACATCGTATCCTCATTAGATTTCTGTTCGTCTTTCCACCTTGGGTCCGACTACATGAAGTCGTTGACTTGAGAACTACCAATAATTGGTTTGTTTTTCCTTTCTGAACTTTCCTATATCCTGTCCAGTTTTTCCCACTTTCTGCAGCACACGTTCGCCTAAAGCTAGGACAGCAATCACGTGTTGCGCTAATCCAACCCACTTTGACCCATGAAATTGGGTGAAGGAAGCCGCTTGCTCCACCGCCGCTGGTAAACCACCTGATCCTTTGCGCAACGACCAGACGTGGTCCTTCTGTGCCTTCTTCCCCACTGTTGCTAAGGCCTGTGTTCTCATCTTCCTTCGCTTTGGAGGCCTCACTCGTCCTTGGGAAACCGTCCAATACTTGTTGCGCGACCGAACACCCCTGTCCCCAATTCTTCCTCTCGGGTAGCCAAACTGTAGATATCCCCTCCGCCTCTTTCGAGCACTAGCCCTTCACATCAAGGCGTCCATATGCTGTATATTCTTTTCATTAGTGTCCTGAATTTACGTCTTTTGCAAGGGACTATCCTCATTTGACGGTTCACTCTTCTACGTATTTTTTTTACTCAAGGACGGTTTGATATTGATAAGAGTTTCATTTGATTCAGTTTCATCTATCTCTCTTAGGCAGAACTACTTTGGTGTGAGTAGGATAGCAAATTATCAGCTAGTGTTAAGGGGTGGGCAGTGATTTCATCGCTTGATACACAAGACGCGCATGTTCTGGGCCGTTTAACTGTCAGGACATCGCTCGGACGTGTGACCTTCAGTTTGGTTGGCGAAAAGTGTCTTCCTCACCTGGTGACTGCAATTCTTCTACTGAAGAGCACACGGTACGCTCACAGACTACCATTCAGCAGGATATACAAGCATGGCGCTTTGCAGCAAATGCAGAGCACAGAGTCCTCGTCCAACTTATAGATTCTCCAGCGTCATCAACGTTTGTCACATGGCTTAGTCAATGCGATTTCAATGCACTGAAGGGGTACTTGGAGCAAGTCGACGACTCAAAGGGCTATTTTACTGACAATATGTGCTTATTTATAGTAGATCGTCATAGTATGCGATATACCTGTCCCTTTTCTGGATATAAAATAACTTCTTCCAGACAATCTGCTTGATTTCTTGAAACCCCCAACAACCAACGAAACCAGCAATTTGACGGAGCTATACGATCGACAGGTTAGTTATTCATTTCTCATCGATGAGAACATTGACTGAACCCGAAGGGTGACGAGCGATGTCAAATTTTCTCGGTTATATGAGGATAAATTTGCTCTCAAAGGCTCGGAGCGTTGGTAAATCATTACTGGCTGACCCGGTGAGTCAGCTTCAGACCGCATTATTTATCATCGCGCACCAATGAAAAATGTAGTTGTTTTCGAAATACCGATTTGGTTTTGACGGGAGACTCACCCGGAACCCAGCTGAATCTCTCGTTTATCATGTCCTTCAGCAATTGAATGTGCTGCACCAGGTCGCCTCATGTTTCAGTTGGCACGATATTCGAGATATCACGATACATTGTATAGAAGTAATACACAAAGTTGCTGAAACCAGGAAGAGCGAAACCGGTCGTGGGCTGTCGAGGAGTTTTCAGCAGCCATATGAGTAGTGTATTACGTCCGTGGTTGTTTTCATTTTCTATCCCCCATTGATGTGTTTGGTTGGTTTACCTAGTTAAGTCCGTTTTACGGCGTTCGTTGCCTAACCTAGAGCCTCAGTTCGGACCAAGAAGTTTCAACAATCAGATGGAATTGGAAAGCCGGAAGGTGATTCTGCGACAGCTTTTGGTCTCAGTAATATTAACTTGCTCCCTCCTCCAACAAATACCGTGGGCATTATTCACACTGTGAAATTGGAACATTGAAGAAAACTCGCAGGAAATTTCAGGGTCCTAAATAAAGCTTTCCTCCAAACAGAATTTCAAATGGTTGATTTCAAGCGCATTTTGGGTGCTGCTTTTATATTCCACATTACGGACTAAGCAATATTTGACGAAGTTACCCCGAGGACCACTTCAAATTGATTTGCAGGGTCCACAAAAGGCTGAAGAATTGAATAAGTTTAAAAAATCACGTTGATGACAACAAAAAACCTCTTGAAGAAATGTTCACAGGGTGACTATGCCGCCACAAGAAAGCTAGCGGGAAATTCAGTAGCTACGCAACAAGTAAGAAATCTAAAGAATATGCTGTCAGGGAAGTAGCCAGAAGTACACTGTTGAAAAGGCAGGCAATACCACTCAATACCTTCGGATTTTTGCAGTCAACTCATCTTGGTAAATAATACCCGGGATCGTCACGACTTAGACGAAGCGAACACAACTGAAACACAAGAACGAAACACACAACTATCGGTACACCTTGAAAAGTGTTCCTAAGTGACGAGAATCAGATCCTCTTTGGAAGCCATCCCGCACGCGAAAGGACAACTAAGGTTGCTCCCGTGAATACTCCTTGAACTTGTCACCAGTATACTACCGACTACTGGGGCCACGTTTTCTCCAGGGTCAAATGCGGTTCACTACGTTTGAGTCTATGCGTTTCAGAGCTTGCAACTTTCCACATCCTTTGGAACTTGCTGAAGAATCATGCCATGGCATATCAACTCAGTGTGAGGAAACGCCCAAGAGACAGTGGTGAATCTCACCATTCCCAGTTCTTAGTGTTTGAAAACTTGAAATCCAGCAACAAAAATCCCATGCTTTTCGGTGCCTTGTGCTGATATCATCGGTATTCGTACAGACAAGAGGCGAAAAGATGATCATAGCCCTACACTTCACCTCTCTCATGCCAGTCGAACCTCCATGGTGCTATCACATTGTAACGATAAAAATTACGGTTGTGTTAGTTGGTGTCTTTGAGCGCACCGTTTAATTGATTTGCGGATAGTGTGAATAAAATTGAGCATTCATCCGAATGCAACAATGAGAGGGTGGAAAGCGAACAGCCACAATGGTGCAAGAGAGCTGAGGCCCGATTTCATAAATCAAGTAGATTGATAGAACCCACCAAGCAGAGGACGGTGACACTCTGACCAATGATCCAGGTATATGGACCTGGTGTCACGATTGCGGAAATGCATTGCACGGACTACAGAACAACCTAGGGCAGCAAATCGACGAACAACAGTCAGTAGTAGCTTGTGAATCGCAGGATATGAAGGTCTCAGGTGGATCGTTGAAAGACTGGGCGAGCCCCATAGTTGAAGAGCAGCTGAGATCAATCCTATTGACTTTCATAAAAATAGCAGTTGTTGTTGTTGTTGATAATGTTATCCTTTAAGCAACCATTCAGACACACGTCAGTAATTGGTTGAAAAAAACCTATAATTGGCTCAATAAAATGTCCAGTGAGCTCTTATTCAAGGAGCGATGATTTCTCAGGACTCCATTTTATGCATCTATACATTCTCTGTATTGATATCTGACGACTTTCTACGGGGGAAATCTAATTAAAGCGACCAAAACCCAGCCCTACTTTTACGGAAGGCACTCTCAAATCCCAGTGGTACGGATTTGTGATGAAATTTTAAGGGCTTCGAGGAGGCAACGTAAGATAGTACACAGAAAATAGGAGTCGCATCATGTGACGGGCACCTCATTGTATGTTGCAATATAGTGGGGCAGTTGCTAGGTGAGTAGCGTGACAATAAAGTAAGCGCATAGAAACGCAGTTACGTATAAAAATAGCTGTGCACCAAACATTCTCAATGAGAGTGAAAATAGGCCAATGAGAACGATGCAACAAAATGCAATCAGATAGAAAATCAAAATGTTCTGGCGATTCGGTAGGGACACCACTTGATATCGAATCGTCCGATTGCGCCAAATTTGTAAAGTGCCGTAAGCCGCCAGATGTGCCTGACCTGAACGATATGTGCACGAGGGTACACCTAGCTGAATGACGCTGCCCTGGCCCGATGACGTTAGGAAACTCATGTTCAAGTCAAACTGGAATGGCTTGGTGAGTTGGCTTGATGCATCGGGAGGCACCAGCCAAAGGATTCTCTCTGATGTATTTCTGCGTTTTTCCCAGTGGAGAGCATAAGCCTGGAAGGATAAATGGATGGTGGGAAACATCATACGGCAACAGACGATGGGATAGCGCACGAGTCGTAGGTAATAGAAATATTAAACAGCGAGCGCCTCTTTGGATTTGAATCTTTAGAGAGTATCAAAAGGTAACTCAAAGAGAAAAATTGGATCAGGAAAATTTGGTCACGTTTACAGATCTGATATGCATACATTTCTGTCAAACTTCTGCCAGAGACAACAATAAGGTTCATGAACCAGCCAATTTAATGGAGTTGGTAACACAGGAGCAAAGAACAGAGCGTTGTTAGGCGGCTTAACCTCGTCGACTGAGTACTTGCAATGGGTTTGGATAAATCCTGATCTTAACTTATCTGCATAGGTGCTTAACCTACCATGTAAGTTGGTTTCGAAAAAAACCGAAGGAGTTAGGTCGCTCAAGTCAGCCGCTCTCCTCAGGCTAAATCATCAATCAACTAATTGACTAATTTCTGTTTGAGTTTCACAGAGGTACACTGCCCTTAAAACTTGCCCTCGACTGAGACGGTATTAAGCACGAGGAACTTCAAGACCGTTCATTCCGGAATCCCATGCGGTTTCCCGAATTTTGGTGTTAATAAGCGGACATATGGTAGGCAGAACAAAACAGTCACGTGACCGTCACTGATACATCAATACTGATAGAGACCAAAGCTCGTAGAAATACCGAGTGGCCTGGTTGGTCTCGGTACACTGGCTTTAAAGGAAAGTTTTACTTCTGCTTGCAACGGTTCGTTTTATAATTCCGGTTTGGCCAAGACTGTGATACTAGTCTCAGTGGTGCTGGATTACTCTAGTCACTGGAGAGGCTACAATGCCCTCTAAACATGCGCGCCACGAGTCCGCGTGGTATCCAAAGCAAACAACTTCGTTCCTTATGCATGATTGACTGTGTGCTCGCCATTCAGACCTCTTCAATGAATCAATAACAGTTACTTGATTACCTGGCTGATGTGGTCGTATCTACTAGTCTCATGTCCGACTAGCAACACCAAAAGCCTGCAGAAAGCACGAAGAGTTCCGGAAAAAGTGGACACAAGGTTCTCAGAGTCAAAAGTTTGGGAGATTATATTTATAAATATAAGGAAACAAAAGAGTTTAAAAGCCTATCAGCAGAGGAACAGGGGTTTTCGTAGTCGGCTGAGCAGTCGGACAGCCCAATCTAAACTACTCTACTCAGTTCTGAATACATCATAAATCCAGGGAGGAAATTCGTGTTTTCACTTTCTAAATTGCTAGATCAGTTCGGGTCGAAATTTCCATACTTCTGATAATAGGTTATCCTGCTACGTAGCCAGATTCACAGGGCCGACAAATTAGTTCTTCATTATCCGCTTGAACTGGCAATATATGGCGTATTTCGTAAACTCACATTCCTGTCCAACCTGACCAAACTTTTCCCATTCGTGTTGTGTTACCTAATCACCTGTCGTAGTGCAAGTAGCTGCAAAATTAAGTCCTCTGTGGATGGTTTGTCTTTTTGTGGCATTCACCAAAAAGGTGTGGTTTCATGCACCCTCACTCCAACTTTCACGTAACGGACTCAGTGTTTATATAAAGCCCCTGAACAATTGAGGGAGAAACGACTTTATTTACCTATCTACTTAGTGCGACATTATTTCTGTTTCAGAACGCGACCTTATGCAAAAAATGTAGCTAAATTTTGTTTGTCAACCTAAATCAATTCTGAGTGAGAGACGCGACTTGGACAGAACTTCGATATTGAGGATGTGGGCTTGGCGTACCATCCATCGGACCAACTACATTTGACGGTTGATGTGCGATTTGGGTTGTGTGCTGGCTAACCTGAAATCCAGACGGAGACGCAATTGTTTGTGGAGGATGACGGACTTGGCCAAGCTCTGTTGTTGACAAAACCCGTGCACTGTGTACAGTGGTGTCATGCATGCTTATTTCCGCTTTCTCTGGGAACAGTTCCATTCATACACAGCCAAAAAGAGAGGAACAAAAAGTCAATGGTTTATTACACATCACTTGATCCCGGCATTCATATTATTGCCAACCCCACTTGGAGGTGCTCCGGAATCCAGATGACCGGAATTGGGATCAGCATTTGGGTGAGGCCCAGATTGTTGGGGAGTCACGTGGTGAGTGATAAAAATATTGGGAGTGGCAAAGCGAGTTTGAGTACCCTCCAATTTTTTAAACATTGTTATTTGTGATGATGTGTTGGAGGTACGATGTTTGACGATTGTTGACGGCTATTGGTGCTTTGCTGATCGCGGGAGTGTTTCTTGTTTAATCCGACGAGAGTAAAGCTGGAAATTTTACCTTCCCACCAATGTTTACAAAAAACCTGTAAAGATATCTTGCTGGCCGTGCAAACGCAAAGTTATAAAAACTAGGGGAGACTGTCTCAAGTCAAAGACTTACCCTCATCAGGACCGAGAAAACCCATTTACTTATTGGAAGTGCTGGTGGTTCGGGGTGCTAACTAACGGGTCAGCTGCAGTGCAAGGAATACCTGAACTAGAGCATCTCCTCTGATTAATGGGGAAATCAGTAGCTGATTACACTACTCATAAGGTTGCTGAAAACACTTCGACAACCCATGACTGGTTTCGCCCTTCTTGGGGCTCATCAGGTAGGCGCATTCACCGAGTTTCCGTCAACCTTATGTTCTACTTGAACCCAAATTGCATGAAATTAGCGAGATACACTCATTTGCAAACCAATTTGGTTTTGCGGGAGACTCACCTGGAATCCAGCTGAATCTCTCGTTTGTGATGTTTTAAGCAACTGAATGTGCTGCACCACGCCGCTTCATGTTTCAGTTGGCACCATATTCGAGATATCGCAATACATTGTGTAGACGTAATGCATTACTCATAAGGTTAAAAAAACATCATAAAAAACGAGAGATTCAGCTGGATTCCAGGTGACTCTCCCGCAAAACCAAACTGGTTCGCAAATGAGTGTATTTCGCTAGTAGCTGAGATAGTTTCTCGCATTAGAAAACATGAAAAGGATCATTGAGTTACCATGTGGTCATGACCGCTGATCAATAGCGCCGGTTTCAGCTTCAGCAGTTCCTGGAATAGAGCGATAATGACAGAAAAGTATTGGGTTCACTTTGGACCAAGTGGCTCCATATGGTGTGACCACGGGGTTGTGCGCAACATAGATGGTGAGGTTGTCCATGGATGACACGGTTTTCCATAGGTCTGGTTGCGCCCAAGACATACGCTGCGCAAATGAAACAAAACAGGAATGAACCATACCCCATACAGACCAACAAATCCAATATGCTTCGGTCTGGTAAATTTTCGAAACGTTTCACGGAATAAATCGGACTTTTCTTCGGACCATGGATCATCCCACGCACCACCAACATCATTATCTCCGGGGACGAGAAGATACTATGGAGAATCAATTGAAGACATTAGTTACGGAACTTACAGGAATGTCATCGTGGGACAGAAACATATTTTTGACTCTTCCAGCCGCATTAGTGAATGCGGTAGACGAAGCGGTACTCCCACCATCCAACAAATCCCCAGAGATGATGATTCCATCCGGACTGAACAGTTTTACTATTTTGTTGAAATACCGCTGTAGGTAACTGTAACGAAGAGCGGTGAACATGATAGGTTCAAAGAGAGAACAACCAACCAATCACTGTCATAAGCCGAGGCCACAGCCATAATATCCCAGCGCGTTTCATACACTTTCACATGTGGATCCGAGACCAGTAGCACTCGAATTTCACCATTCTCTGCTCTAAATTTATTCAAGGCAGTAAGAATCATATGGATGTTTCAGAACAAACCGATTGATTGGCAGTTCCATGGTATTCAGAAGAGGGAAGATTAGTTCACCAATGAGAACTACACAAATGGTGAAGAATACGATGCATCGTCGCCGTCGATCGCGACTCATGTTATGAACAAGGCTACCGTAGTCACAAGACGTGGGTCATCTTTCTGCAATGCATAAAAAAACGGTTACAGTAACAAAAAGGCTAAATCCCAATTACACAATAGAATGGAGGGCACCTGGTAAAACTGCATAATATGCTGTGTAGACGTACCACACTGTTCGTGAGGCTGCTGAAAACTCTTCGCAGAATTTTCAGCAAACTTATGAGTAGTATGTTACGTCTATACAATGTCTTGCGATACTGGTGTATCGTAACAACTAAAACAGGAGGCGGCCTGGTGTAGCACATTCAGTTGAAGAAGAATATTGTAAAAACCAAACTGGTATGAAAATGAGTGTATTTCGCTAACAGCATAGTATACTGTTTTTCTTTTAGGTCCTGCTCAATCAATCATATAATTGATGTCCCCAGAAGCGGGCACTCTTTGGAAACTTGGAGGGGATGTTCACTCTGAGAGGAAAGCAGGGGCAATGTAAGCTGTTTCAGCTTTTCAAAAGTGCAGGCCGTTCACTTACCGAAACGACTGTTTGAAACAGCCTGTTTGGTTTCAATTCTTATCTTATGGCAGCCAGACTTGATCACTTATGAAATTTGAAGTGCAATGTAGCCTTACTAAATCCGCACCGTGGTCCAAAAGGAGCATCCTTACTTAGCTGAACGGCTGTTGGAAACCATGCACATGAAGGTGAGTAACATACGGAATTTGAAGATATATCTGACTGATTATCTAATATGGTAACTTTGTTGAAGCCTTCTGCGAATTAACCACACCCCATTACCTATAGTTGTAAATTATGGGCTCTGCAGCATACCAAAGCGTGTCCATCATACACTTCAGTCAGTCCTCTCAGTTCGGGATATTGTGCCATTTTTCGTCACACCACTGAACTGCACTTTACCAGCTAGATACGGTGTTCATTTGGATCCAGCCAACAAGGTTATCGAGCCTGAAAGTCCTATTGGTTGATGCTCCCTGTAAATGTTAGAGCTGCTACTGAGACAAGCAGATGGACGTCTGGTGCACTAACTTCGTCTGTCATATCGGGTGAACCGATAGTAACCCCTTCAGTGATCGAGTGCACGTGGAAGACCACCTGGGACCGTACTTGGAAGTGTAGGGTTTGAGAGCTCCAAAGGTTCGTCAGCTGGATTCAGAAGACGGCACCATCCAAGGTGTTAAGTTAGCCTAGCTCACCTCATATCAGTGCTCGAAAGATCGATGACTTAGCTCAGCAGAACAAACTAGAAATTGTTTTATACAGTTTCTGTTAGGGCTAAAATGAAAAAAACTCAGTTAAACGGCACGCCAAATCCCGAGGAACTACTGTTCTGGGTCACAGCATTCATCCTAAAAAGGAAGTTCCTTCTTGGAAATTCCCGTAAGATTTTATTAGGGATGTATTCGTGTCCAAAGGAAGGGGGTAAGAAACCATTCGCTTCTGAGGAAGGGAACAAAACGTAATAACGTCGGGTCCAAGAAAACCTATGAACAAAGGACCCAGTACTTTTCTAATCAGCCTGGGACAAGTTAGGCAAGCAATGCGGAGATTTGAAGGTGCAAGGCACTGAGTACAATATGGACACGTGACTAACAACACCAATGGACAACTAACGACGGACTAAGAAAACAATATCATCTTGTTACCTTCAAGCTGGGAGTTGTTAATTCAGCAGGGCATCTATGCTGTTTTCACCAACGCAATGGAACCTCTCTACGAGGACCACGCCCACTCTAGAGGTTGTCGTACGTCCGCAGGTGTTTGTAAACTAAAAGCTATCCTTAGAAAAAAAGTATACACCGTGTTTTGATTTAACAGAATGGATAACATAGTCAGTAATGACTGAAAATTCGCACTGTAGGAGAGCGATCTAGAATTCACGAAAATCGGTATCAGTAGAAAGGTGGTTGCTACCGAGCTTTTTCTGTACTTGAACGGAACTTGCCAGCAAGTTGAACCATGCACTTTTGCAACTGTCGTCATTTAAAAGTATACTTCTCATCTATATTCGTAATGCACTATTCATAAGGTTGCTGAAAATTCTTCGACAGCCCAGGACCGGTTTTGCCCTTCTTGGGGCTCATCAGGTAGGCGCAGTCCCCGAGTTTCCGTCAACCTTATGTTCTACTTGAACCCAAATTGCACGAAATTAGTGAAATACACTCATTTGCAAAGAAATTTGGTTTGCGAGAGACTCACCTGGAACCCAGCTGAATCTCTCGTTAATGATGTTTGTATGAGTAGTGCATTACGTATATATATGCATCGCGATATCTTAAATATCGTAGCAACTGAAACATGAGGCGGCCTGGTGCAGCACATTCAGTTGTCTGGAAACATCACAAACGAAAGATTCAGCTGGGTTCCAGGTGAGTCTCTCGCAAAACCAAATTTGTTTGCAAATGAGTGTATTTCGCTAGACCTCTCATCATTACATGACATCTTCACGTGACATGTGGCACAGGAACCCAGATCTACTGGGACTAGTGTTTGTCTTAATCCTCTTAACTTTTATTTCCTATTCTTACACTTAAAAGTTACTATGAACAGTATAGGTGCCGTGCAACCTGGAGGAAGTGGGATATTGTCAAGGTTCTCAAACCTAGATCTAAAAGTCTCTAGTCGATCAGATGCCAGCGACCCAAACCCTTGGCTTCCTCATGCACTAGTGCCAACCGAATCCAAGTAAGCAGTGCTTCCTGATATCCAGCACGCGACAATTGTTTGGTGTGTGATATACAGTGCAAACCAGTTTGTTTGGCAATCCCGGGGGCGCAGCGGTATTACCACGAAAGAGTAGTGGACCATCGAGAGTAAACACAGTACTTTTTATACGTAACACACTACTCATAAGGTTGCTGGAAACCTTTCGACCGGTTTCGCCCTTCTTGGGGCTCATCAGGCAAGCGCAGTCCCTGAGCGGATCATCATAAGCGAAAGCTTGAGCTGGATTCAGTTGAGTTTCCTGTCAAAACGATATTCGTGTGCAACGAATAAGAGTATTTGTCATAAACACGGTACATTTTTCTGAAACGTGAACTTTATTCCGTCAAGAACTATTTCTTCTGGTGATATCAGGTTCGTCATCATTGTTGAGCGACTCTATGTCTGACCAAATAGTGCTGAACCATACTGAGGTATGTGAAAGATGTGGGTATCCAAAAAAGCTCCGTTGCATTTTGCCTTTATTAAAGGCTTGTTCTAAGCAGCAGCAACTTGACTACCCGTCTGTGGGTGCTCGGCCATGTACTGAGAAGAAACTGAGAAAATTCGACTTAGACAGGAGGAACACATTGGGATTTGGATGCAGCTGCGTATGAGTTGAACCGTCCCACCAAGTCTAAATACCAAGTCAAATCCGGAAGTAAGTGTACGATCGAAATTGGCCTCAGCAATAAATCGTCATTTATGTGAAAGTGGGCATTATGTCAATCAGGCATCTGCGTTCCACACAATGCACAGGATCACGATCCATAAAGTGCGACACCGCTATCAGATGGAAACTGGAGCTGTGTAAGCAGAAGGGGTTGATCCCATGGTTGGCATTCCCTTGGTGATTGACTTATTCCAACATCCCAATGGTAAAGCCTATTGTTCTGTTTTGGTTATTCATCTGACATTGTTCTATGATAGATACCGTGATAGATATCGTGCAACAGCTCATTCCTCCGTACTCGTGAAAAAGATGGCTGCTAATGTTGAGCAGCCACAGTGCAACGTCAGGTCATGGCCATGGAGTCTGAGCCGATTTTTAAGCAGCTTGAGGGTTCATGAATGGTCAAGTTACCCAAGTCAGCTGCGTGTTAGTACAAGTTCCATACTGAGGTAGAAAAGATATGTCCAACCTGGGGAACAGTTTGCCACTATTGTGGTTCATCGAAGAAGCGTAACAGGACCCATAGCATTTAGATAGCTTCAAAGTCCGTACTTAACTTCAGAAGCAACCAGTCTGCCCGCCAATTTGATTCTTCGAATACCTTCCGCGAAAAAAATCAGGAATCAATTTCTTCAAGGGAGTGACACACATCAAACCAAACAAATCGCTTCATACCGAGGAGTAAGATAACAGCCTTTCGAAGCTTCGAATGCTTTTCGTCGTATTCTTTTCTAAGTAGGTGAGAAAAAGACGGGTATTAAACCACAGGACCGATCAATATGCAGGCGGGTTGGATTACGAATAACGGTCAAAAATGAAGGCTGCGTCTGTAGGGTCCTCGGGTTTTCATCATACCAAACACATCCAAGCATTGCCGCTTAGCTCACTAAAGCTAAATCAGCAACCGAATAGTCACAGAGAAAGATGTCTGATCTCAATTCGGCCACAGTGGGTGATCAGCATTATCGCCAACCTATGACCAAACTCAACACACACTCATCATCATCAGGAACAGCGACATCAGTGTTGACAATTCACTGCCGTACAACCATAAAGTTGATCTGATCATATGTAAAGCCTTAGAGTGAAAACGAAAGGGTGGATGAGACCTAATGCTGGCCTACCGCAAGCATTCTGAGGTGCCTACACCTCCAAGAGCTCAGTTAGACAAACTGGAAAGAAACTGACAATAAGAAAGCCACTAACATCGATCAGCCGCCATTTCTTGCAATGTTCCTGTCTAGGCTTGGGCAACCTGGCAGTATCCCAGCCCTCGTGTGGCATGGCACCTAGGTACCGAAAGAGTGCTACAGCTTGCAATGTCTCCAGCCAAGCGCAGGAAGGGTCACAGGGACCCCATCCTGGAAGGCGTTCTGAACCAACAACGCCCAAACTCTTCGTAATCTCTTTCACACCCTTCTGCCAAGTCATACGCTGCCCACTTGCCACCGCAGTTGATGGTGCTGGATGTTTTCCGCGACATGCACAACCAAATACCTGTTTTCTAATTACCCCGTTACGAATTCGTTGATGCCACCCGACACCAGGCGGTGAAAAAACTGGAGACGCCTCAGATCACGCACCCCAGGGGCAACACAACACAGCCATAACTGCAGCCTAGTACACGCGACCCTCGAGACTCAGTGATATGCCGTTTTGACGCCATAAGTAACGCATATTAGCAAATGTGAATCGGGACTTGGAGATTCGCCTTCATCAGACACATTTCTGTCAGAGCTAATACAACTGCCGAGGTATATAAAATTCTCCACAACCTCCAGTGATTGTTCTTGAATTGTAAGGGATATGTTCAGAGACTGCACAGTATGAAGCATGACTTTGCACTTTGAAGGTGCAAGGCGCATACAATACACTACGGGAAAAGTCTATTCGGCGTGCCATGCATCAGGTGTGGGAAGTAGGTTCCCTCCGTTCGAAAAAAATTGTTGGAACCTTATGCTCGGAATGCTTCCACGGATACATTGGTCGTCGTGTGCCTATTCACCTTTCCTGTTTTCCCCGACTTCCAGCTACCACCATGTGGAATCATGAAAGGCTCAGTCCAGGTGGTTGTCAGGTGGGTTGCTGGCAAGCGACCTCTTTCCGCGGAATGATGACGACAACAAATGCAGGATGTATGCCGGCCGAAGCAAAACACTTGTGTGGGACCAAACAAACAAACTTACGATAGTGCAGAGAAGTGTTCCGAGTTCACTGGGCGGATCGGTAGTATTTCAGCTATTGCGCTTTCAACAAGTCGTGCAGTCGCTTGATGTCATGAGGCATCGTAGGTTAACGGATACATCTTTTTTCGACTAGACTAAGAGGCAGAGATGCGCTACAGTCAACCAGGAGTAGATAACGGGGACGAAGAATTTATTTGACATTTGGACAAAATTCGTGTGGTAAGATCAGTGAATGGATAGCTGACAGACAAAACAAGAGGAGCAACGTAGATGAACATTCTTTCCGCTCACACAAAAAGTTCACAGCAAGACCAAAAAGTATAACCATGAAAGGGGAACAATGTGTATAGGAAAGCCCACAGGTGCGTATAAGGGTCAATGGACCGGTTTTGTAGCTCCAGACTGAAGCTTACGAGGAGGGTTGTTCGGCCATAAGTTGCTTAGAAAGTCAGAAGAAAAGCAGTTGAAAGACGCCATGATTTGATTGGTTCACAAGCACCAGGCCTCAAGCAAGAGATGTAGAACAGATTTCACCGGGCGGCTGGATATATCCCACCCACCGAGTAGTAGGTTTGCGCAGGAAACGTAGTGTTGGGTACGAAATGAGAGGTTTGTTGACCCTGCTTGGAGGGCGTTAGATGAGTGGTTGGTGTCGGTGTGCTACTCGAGGGATGTGTCATTTGCATGGTTGTTGTACGTGGGATGTTGAAGGAAGCGGAACCAATGCTTGCAGCAGATGCCGTCTGGACGGACGGATGGTCGCAACTTGTGTAAGGTGTTTGTGCGACGTGGGTCGTCGCTTCTGCAGAATGTTCATCCTCAGATAAGTCCTCCAGCTGTCGAAAAAGGGAATAGTGCCATTATTAGACCACCGTTAAGTACATCACCGGCCGCGGTAATGCAGCAAGGCATTACAGAGTCCAAATCTATCTGGGGAAGAGGCAAAGAGGAGGCGAACGATACTGGATATCTGCAGCTTGCGATGTACAGCTAAACGCTTTCAAACATACCCAGGTCTGTCAAACTGTGTTACCACAGCTGACAGCCGTGCGCTCAGCAATTTAGTGGACAGGGGAAGATACTCACACACTACCTCTATACATTTTTATCGGGCGAAAGGTTCATTGTTAGAGACTCCTGTTAAATACAATGAACAGAATAGGGCTAAAAAGTGCGTGAAATCGACAACTGGATTTCAGCAAATAATTAATCACTGCGAGTTGTTTTCTTCATTGTTTGGATAAGAAACGGTATGTCAACTGGAACGGCACGCTCGCATACGGTTTCTATCGGTCACGCGATGCTAATATCCTATCACCTTCGGGGGCGATCTGTTGATCGAGCGGAGCACTCTGGGAGAGTCGAAAATACAGGTGTCGGTGGTGGCATAGACTTTCACAGTCAGATTCATAAAGAACTGCAGATAGTGGTGAGGTTGAACCTCTTAGCCTGTGACCCGCAAATGGACAGACAGAAGGTTGTCATAGCAAGTATAATGTCGTTTTCAAGCTATTAGGGGCCATTCATATGTTTGTGACATAGGTGGAAAAATGATTTGTTTTCACGTCAGCACATGCCGGCATTATTCATAGAGATGCCACGAGGGTATGCGAAACCCGGGGTTGCACGCGCCAGTTTGGATGACCCCATGTTTACATTGATTTCACATTGTGCTGGCTTAGGAATCTCAGCGAAACACCCCAAGTTTGCTACTGAGAAAGTCTTCAGTTTCCTATGAAAGCACCTAAACACTGCCGGTAAGCAGCAGCGTTATAAACCTGCATGTCATAGGCATGCTTAGTCTGTCTACTATGGACTATCTACTACCTACTGTTTATCATGGACTAATAATAATCGTTCAGCGGTAACACCCTTTCGGTGCCTAGCTGACATGCCACCCGAGGGAAGCACGACGGCTGGGATACTGCCAGGCTGCCCAAGCCTAGACAGGGAAAGTCGAGAGACAGAGGTCGGGTTCGAACCACGGACGTTCCGGTTAGTAAATTCGCGCTGTTACCACTGAGCCATCTACTATGGACTGGTTATCATCATCTTCTCCAGCTGTAAAATCGGGTACTTGTAAAGTGGTTAGAGCTGTCACAGTTTCGTTCACCGATGACCTAGGGAGGTGGATGTGGATAGCTACGCATTGGAGGCAGGAGCTGATATAATTGATGCGTGAATACAGGAATGTCAGTGGACTTTCCACTAAAGAGATCGGGAGGGAAAGCTATACACTGAAAGCAACAGCTTGGATGCATGCACGCCATTGGGCGCGCGACTGGGCAATTTTGACAAGATCTCTTATCATTGATGTGTCCCGTCTCGAGGTCCCCACCCAGGGAGACGCTAATGACCAGTGCAGCTGAGTTTGCTTATTTTGACTTTCATACTTCATTGTTAAGTCATTGCTTGACCTCTCCTGGCTTGTTTACACCCTTTGCATAGTTGTACAAAAAGGGCTCTTAGAGGAAGTCGGTCGACTGGCATACGAAGCACGTTATCCAACCGGTGCAACCTATTAAGTAGGATCATTCATCTGTCGTGGGCGAGTTATTTCTTCCGAAAACCACTCAAATTACTCTAGCATTACTGATCAGATGTCACCTCCAAACTCGGGCGATGCTCCAAAGACCGACGGTCAAGCACTGAAAGTTTTTTTCAGCTTATCAGGATTATAAGAGGACGGACAAATAACCAAAACGTCAAACTTACGCTGCCACCCAAATTACGGACCATCCGTTTTAGTCGCGTCAACTTGACATCCTGATCGTGGAGAAGCAGGAGCAGATCGTCATGCACCGACTTCAGTTCCTCTTTTTCTCGTACACTCTGGCTGAGTTTCTCCTCGAGTAGCTACACATCAGGCCCAAAAAACGTCGCACAGATATGGTATACAAAGAAAGAGAGCGTTTCCATTCATAAGCATGACATGTGACAAGAAATTGAGAGGCATAAAAGGAAAGCAAGCGCGCATCGAAAGGAATGCTATTCACACCCAATTCCTGGTTGTCTTTACTCAGTGATACGGAAGAATTCATTGAAGCAAACGCAATTAATTGGTATAACCAATAAAATGCAATGTTTGTTGGCCTTGTGAACCCTCGGAATACATGATGAGTTCATCTTTGCTAGCCAGCAAAAGTGCGCTTGTGGTACACAAATACGTATGCATCGAAGGCATCCCTGGCGGAAGCTCCACGGGGCTGTGTTGTAGAATCTAATGCATAGTACCATCACATCGGAGTATTGTATCTAACTTAACAAACGGTGCACTGATGGCTTATCCACTTTAAACAAACTGAAGTTTAAATGCGGATTACCTGGAAATAATTGGGTCAGTGCCGGTCGATCAGAAATTTACAACGCCTCGTGTTCTGTGCCCTGCGTCAATGAGTGTTAATGTGAATTTCAAATAAAGACACCCCGCACAGACAAAAAACTGTTGGCTGCGACATCGTGGTAGACTAAATTATATGCGTACTAACCTTGACCTTTTCGTCCACCTCGTTGGGTTTGGCCTGGGAAGTGAAGTGCTGAAACACATAACGAAGGATATAATTCGAGACTAGTATGAGTTGAATGAAAAGTGATCAACCGATGATGAGAAACGCCAAATAACGGCAGCATGAATGCTTTCGTAAGTGTTCCACTGATCCAGTCTCAGTGGAACTACTCTCTCTAATCAGTAGAAAGAAACTGCACAAGCATAGTCCGGTTGGGCAAAGCCAACAGATGCAGATTCAGCGTATTTTTCGAAAGTATTTCAACAGAATTACAGAAGATGCTGCAGTTGCCCTAGAAACCAAAACTGTGAAAAAGAATCCGTGAACGTCATCAACCTCATCGAGAGCTAAAGCTGGAAGCATCACATCTATCTTGACATACCTTAAAGACATCAATCATCACGTTCATATTAACACAGTTATGTACCGTGGCCCACCACACCGGTCAAACGGGCACAGACAACACTTGTAAGCCACTATGGCGGCCGTAGCCATAAGCGAGTTTAATAAAAGGCTTAGCAGTTGCCACGGCCACATTCCGTGCAACCTGACTCGAACACGTTAAGTGCTCGCCACGCACACCCAATCCATTCTGTCCCTTATGTAGTTTTTCTTTTCTCGCCTATTTGCCCACTCATTTATAGTCCAATTATCCAAAAATCATACGGTCGGTTGATGAAATTATCGAAAAAGATCCTTTCGCCCACCTGTTTGTGCTCTGAGGACTCATCAAATTCTTCACTAATTCTAAAGTGGAGGGTCGATGTATTTAAGAGAATGTGCATAAGGACTGTTTTCAGTGCACTGGGTCTTTCGCTTGGGATGGGCTACGCGGTAAAACCTTTGGCGAAATGAGCAACTGTTGCAAGGAATTTTCCGATAGTCAACAATGGTGAAGCGCTTGCCGAACACTTGGGATTATGTGCTATGTAAGTACCATGACAACAAGTAGTGAGTGTCATTCCTGAACTCATTGATATTCAGTCGCTGAGATTGCCTTGGAACATTTACTCGTTAGGCTGGGATACACCAGGTAAACTGCTCCTGACAAACCCTAGTTTATGGCATGCTCAATGATGGTTTTAAGTTTCAGTCACGATTCGTCGGAGATAACGGACAACTCACCGAGGCTAAATGTATGATTTTTGTTAGGATGAAGACAATACAATGTATGGCCGTAGACTGTTGCCAATGAGATTCTTGCCGCGATTTCCCATGTAGATAGATTGGTGGAGCGGTTTAGGTGTTATAGCATACAAAATTCTCCCAAGGCAGCCGCTTACGTCTGGAATGATGATGACCAAATCATCAATGATGACTGGTGGTGCACTCGGTGCCAAATTAATTAAAGTACATACTGTGTTCAACAATCCTACGTACTAAGTAAGGTCGTGCGGGTGTTCACGTTAATCGCAAGAAATAGCGTTGTCGTTTGTTCGAAGAATGACCATTGTTCTAAAGTGATGAAGTCTGCTGTCTTTAAAAGCCGCAATTTATAGTCTGAACAGAAGAATGACTGAAAGTTATGTGTTGATCAGTTTACTTACTGAACAACGTCCAATGTGGGAAAACGTCGCATTGGGATTTCCATCCTCCGGGCATATCATTTGTTTGGTTTATCCTTCAATGGTGAATGAATGCTTATTCGTCTCAAGGACTCAGTTGTCAGTGAGGAGGGGTCAAGGTGTTCGCGAGGAACAGGGTGGTTTTATAGGGATTATAAAATCTATTGAGACTTCAAAAAACAGGCATTTCGCGTTATAACTAACATTGAGAAAGAAGATTGTGCGTTGAGAATGCCACAATTAGCGCTTCGATATTCAGAATTTGGGGTGCCCGCTTTGGGTGGTAGTCAAAATAATGGAGGAAAACTGAGTGGCTTCGAGTGGGTCAGCACTACACCTCTTCCCCTGCAGTTGTCACAGTCAGGAGATCTACAACACTGAACCGGTGTATGATAAGTCCTCAAGAGGAAATAATCCCCAGAAAAGGTCACAATAGCGTAAAAACTGCCACCCAAAAAAAAAGGTTCTTCCTCTGTAGTGATCATTTTTTAAGGGGATTTCTAGATTACTAAACTTGTGGTCTACGGCTAGGATGGAAATGAAGCAGGTCAAATCAAGAACTGTATCAGTTTCGGCGTTATCATAAGAAGTAGCGTTACATTCATACTGATATGAATCTCTGCCAGTAACTCACGCTGAAATAATTTTCTGGTCCTGGAGCTGTGAAAGATGGAAACACATTAACAGAACATAAGGTTACCAGTAAAATATCTAGAAGAATGAAACAGAGTACGTACAAAGCCTATCTAGGCGGAAGGCCTAAGTAGTTTTAGTCGGGGTTAAGCTTTCTTGGAGACGGGGCCCCATACCGGCATTATGACTCACAGAGGTCAACACCCAAGGGATAAGATGACGCAACTCTTACAGAAAGACTAACACTCTATAAATATCGCCTGAAAAGTACAACCGACTCGCATCTCCGTCAAAGCTATCGAGTGATACGACTGTAGAACTTTTCCTTTCAACAAGATTACTGCCGAGTTGGACATGTTTTTTTCCACTTTTGTCAACGCCTCAGGAACGGCTTATCAAGCTAGACTGGTGTTACCAGTTCGTATGACCGCATTGGCCTACAGCTGCCCACACTTGTAGATACTCGGTTCCCACACATACACTGGGGGGCGAGATGGATCAGTGGTTAGAGCGCCAATTCACTGACCGGAAGGTTTGTGGTTCGAACCCGACCTCTGCATCTGGACTTTTCCTGTCTAGGCTTGGGCAACCTGGCAGTATCCAAGCGATCGTGCTTCCTTCGGGCGGTATGGCAGCTGGGCACCGAAAGGGTGTTACGGCTGAACGATTATTATGTTTTACAAATACATTGGACCACAATAACAGGCGACACAACCCGTCCTAGTATAGCCGGACATGCGTCATGTGAGATTTCGTAACCAGTCTGGGCAATCTAAACCAACCCTGCCTTCTTATTGCAGTCAGCAGCTTTAATCTCACACGCAGTTAGACGCAATTTAGAATTTCGGTGTCCCTCCGATCTTGGCTCACAATAACATTCTGCACAGTGTCCACTGTTGAATATGTATGGAAATACTGAAAATACTGGTGAAGAATCAAGAGGGGTTTTCGTGATGTCACACTAATTCTGAGAGGTACTCACTTCTGACAGGGCCAAAACCACTGAGAGATACCCCAAGAGACTAACTCAAAGGTTTATCTCTTGAAGAATACAAATGCAATTACCGGGTGCCATATGCAAATGTTTTGAGGCAAAATGAGCACTTAAATATCTACACAGTTCCGAAATACAATAAGGGTCGGTGTATAAGTCTCCAGGTCCAGAACACAGGGACTTTTCTCCTCAAGAACACTGAAAACAGTTCTTCTTGAGAGTCAGTCCCAGACCCAACCTACAAAACTGTGGTGAAACAGGCTGGGTTGGTAGAGAAGCCTACTGGTGCTGATTAGTGGGGCTTGACGTGTGATGGTAAAGGTCGGAGGAACTTACAAAATACCGGTGGTTGTGGTTGGCATGTAGAATGATTAGGAACAAGATGGCTTCTGTTTTGCACGGCTGACATCTCAGTTTCCAAAAGCGCCAAACGAGTTCGCAAACTATTTAGTTCTGCATCCTTGATGGCCAGCTTTTCCTCGTACGCGGCAATCTGGGATTCGGTCATTCTGGAAGAAGTCCGGTGGGCGTCGGGCTCTCTAGAACTGGGGCCGAATTCGATGGGTTGGAACAGATGGATGACCTCGTCTGGAGAAAAGTGTGTGGAGGCGGTAAATAATCTATCGGACACGATTGTCCGTGGTCAAAGTGACCAAGAATCATAAGAAACACTCTCACATCGATAATTGAAACTGAGTTATGATCGATCATAATCACTTTATAGCAACTAACTCAATACCACAATAGTGCGACTGACGAAGTAACCAAAGTTAGTCCCATAAGACTGTGAATACATTATAGAACCGGGAGTTTGGTGATTGCTTAGCTGGTAAAAATTCGAGCGAGTTTAGACAGTTTTCTTGGAATTATAGCGGCAAGCGGTTCAACCTTATAAGGAAAACGGAATCTCAATCAGATTGCTGTCCCGTCTGTTCAGCTTTCATGAAAATAATCCAAAACGAACAGAGCTAAGAAGGCGACGTGAACTTAACCTTTTTTATACTTTTTCAGACAGGTGTGCATCCAACATGCAGCACCAGAAACCAGATCACGGAATGCCGGTGTTCTCCCAAGATCCTAGTCAACCGGAGTGCATCCTGGATGACTGTTGCAAAAAGGTTGGAGCTATCTTGAGTAAATATTCACTGACCTCTCGCAGGGGTTTTTCAGTCGCAGGAAAACTGGTGTTGGTTAACCGGCCACCTCAGGCCTTGATTGACCATTCGGTTGACTGATATAATTTGCGCAAGCGGAGGATAATGCTTACGTAATCGTCTTAATCCTTGCTAGGTTTGGGCAACCTAGCAGTACCTCAACCCTCGTGCTTCCTTCGGGCGACGTGGCAGAAATACGCCGAAAGGGTGTTACAGTTGAACAATTATTCATTTTTATTAATCGTCTTACTCCCAGTCAGTGAGCGCGCGAGTATATTCGCACTTGTTTCATCGTTCAACTGTAGCACCCTTTCGGTACCTAGCTGCCATGCCACTCGAAGGAAGCACGAGAGCTGGGATACTGCCAGGTTGCCCAAGCCTAGACAGGGGAAGTCGAGAGGCAGAGGTCAAGTTCGAACCACAGCCTTCCGGTCAGTGAATTTGCGCTCTAACCACTGAGCCATCTCGCCCAAGGGATCAATCACTTCGGAATCCAATTCTTGCTAAAGAGCAAGGCAAAATGACCACTTCCGTAGAGAGCGGCCAGAATAAGCCACAAGGTGATCAACGATACAAATGAATCTTCAGTATGGCGAAAATGAGTCCAGGTACCGGCGTCCCGCTAGTGTTCATCTGCCTTTCCGGCAGAAAAAACCGACGAGTCTAGCGACGATGGTATGAGTACCGTGTGACGAGAAGAAGACGGTACAGCGAGAGCCGCAATAAAAATGATTTTTCAGGGAGCCCGCAGGTTCCTGAAGACAAGGTCATCCTTACGAGAAGATGTAGCCAGTGTGTTTGGTCGTAGTTGATAGGCACGGATGCAACAATGAGCTCCTCGTTTGTCAAAGCACGGTCAAAGATGGGGGTACATCTCAAGATTTGGTGCGTTGCTTTGAGCCCTTGAACCAGGAAACAAGGTTGTTTCTTGAATCCATCTTATCGTGGCGGACAAAAGAAAACGAGAGGGCACCGGTGTCATCGAAGATGAGTGCAAGAGTCATGATGGTTCATGGTGATCCTAGAGAGACAATGCGAATGCGAAAGGTGATAGACTGGTGTTGTCGACTTACAGAAAGGAGTCTGTCACAATATTCAGGCTCCTACGTTGGTCGGGTATTGTTCTCGCCAAGATTACTGAGAAGACGTTAGCTGGGACCCAATTTCCTTTGGTGGATAGTACGTTCCACGGTAATCAATGAATGCTAGCATAGTAGCAGAGAAGACCAGTAAAGTCTTGTGGAGATAGGCACTCAAAGGAAGAATGATTTGGTGCAGCAATAAATTCAACCAAATCTCTCATTTATAGTATGCTGAAGTTTTCGTTCCGCCGACTGACAGGAAAGGCTGGAATTCCGGTTTCTGCTCGCTGTGTACTGGGTAGTCACGAGATCACTACTGCTAGCCGTGTGACAGTTAGTAGATCTTGTGCCCGCTGCACACCAATCAGACATAATCTTCTCACTCACTAAGTGGATGGGCGGCTGAGACAATCGAATCACTGGCTCAACAATACACTACATCAATGATGAAATAACTGCTGACGAACTCCGAAAGTCCTCAGCTGCTCACTTAAACAAGGCCACGTCAGTTAGCCTTGATTCTGACAAGTAAACTGGCCTGGATGTACAAACTACACATTGAATTTGTTGAGAAAGCATGTCGTGGTAGTGACTTTTGATACCTGTGAGGTTCCCATCGACATGATTATAGACTACTGCTTAATTAAACATGACAAGAACTTATCGTACCTATCAGCTGTAGGTGGTTGTGAGTTTGTAGAATTTGCATTCACATCACTCTTGTTTGAACAGTAGTCCTCCTGTCCTCGTACAATTATTTATACCAAAGGGGAGGCACTAAACTCGGATTTCACTCATCGGATGTGCATATTCTTGGCTGTAGATGGCTATGAAATCCGGACATCTGAGACGCGAGGCGAGCTCGCTACCACTACCACTCGGTCGGCGGACGCTGGACGTATTCCAAGAATGACGCCTCAACAGCCCCCAAAAATCTGTGGGGTTGCATGACTGGGAAGTCCTGACAGGCGGCTGGTCAATCGATCGACACAACCAGGACAGTTATGCTAGCTTGATGTTCGAGGCGTTGAGCAGACCGACTACATCACTCAAGTATGTGCATGTTCACCATCCGGCGTGCGCTGTTGGAGCACTCATAGCACACTCCTCTCGCATGTCAGATTTCCGGATATGTCCTGTTGATGAACGCTAATAAGACAGAAACTCGAGTTCCGTACCTACCTTTGGTCTAGATTTAGCAGAATAATTGCACCCGGATAGGTGAGGGAATGTTTTATTGTACCTGCTCGAGCAACACATGAATCAGTTTGATGGTAGTAGGAAATTTCGAAATTTTAGACTGATCAGATTAGAATATCGAGAGGCAACAAGAGGTTCTACAATAATTCAGGAATAAGCACGAGAACCAGTTGATGCAGTCGTGAACACCTTCCAGATGTTTAGTTGCCAAAAAAAAACATTGCGCCGATAGGAAGGATGTCATTGGAGCACGCTGACGATGAGCACTATGGTGCGAATCAGTGTTAGTGAGTCTAATGACGGCGCGTTACCACACACAAAAAAAGGAATTCGAGATCAGTACTTATTAGTAGGTTGAACGTTCGAAAAGAGAAGAAATTGGTCTCAGAAAAACGTCGAAACTATGAGCAGTATTCGAGTCATAAATCCGTTTTTTTCCTCCAGAAGGGAGCTTGAAAAGAACAACGAAACAGTGTTGATGCACCTCATAAATGCACCTTGTACACTTACACTCAAGGCGTTTGAAGAGAAGAGTGAAACTGTAATCGAAGACCAGATCAGAGTTGTATTGACATTTCAATTCGGGATGTTTTGAAGCCGTTGTGAATGACTCTGCCTTAGAGACTTGGCTTAGGTACTCAACGATCGTGTCCAAACCGATTCGCCTCTCCAGTGTGTTCTTCAACGTTGCCCTAGAGGAAGATGGGAGACGTTTGAAAAAGAAAGGACTGAGAGAATCAAACACAACAAAACTGCAGGAGGGCATATGAGCTGGAGTTACAACTCTCCACGTTCTCTTTATGGTGAAATAAAGAAGTGACCTGGCTAAAAATTGGAAGGGAGGGGCACCGATTTTCAGCGGCCTGACTGCGTAGCATATCGGCGACATGGCAGTTACAACCAGATACGTTATTGGGATTGATATTCACAGCTGGTCTGAAGGATATTACCAAAATTCAATCCTAGCAAAATTTCAACGAAATAAAGCTCTCAGAAACTTCAGCAAGTTCAGCTGGGCATCTAGAGCCCCAGCTATTTGCCACTTGGACACTTCCTGTCCTGATAATTTGTACAAATATTCCGGAAATAAGGATTAGAAAGAAGCTTTAAACGTTCCAGCTTTTTTTCTCAGAGTTCGGGTTCCGGGTCTGGTTGCGTACACTGAAAGCAGTCAGAACTGTCGGACGATTACGAAGGAATTGAAATCTGCCGGCTTCAATGAATTTCTTTCATGGGGCAACAGGTACCTGCATTGGAAGTCAGTTGACGTCAAATGGTGTCCGATGAAGGAGCGACTGAGGTCACTTTTAGGTAAGAATTTTAACTCGTTCTCGTTATGACTGTTTTCAATTCGAAGCACCTGACTTTTCCTAAAAACCCAGTAGTCATCGCCTCTTTCACTTCACCGAAACCGTTCAGAACTGGACGTAACACCTGTGTGCGCCATATTCAGAACCAGACACATTCTATGTATCAACAAGACGTTCCAGCCACAAACGTTGATCCCAGCACCTACGATTTTGTTCGGTGGGGATAAAAAACAAAAGTCTGATCGAACCAAGGAGATACATGCATCACGCAATGGAAATGAAGGGAGGCCGTGCACATAGCTTTAGTTCTTACGCACATGCACGTTCTGAATTATTTTCCGGGCATAGAGGCGTCAAACTTGCCTCGGTTGAAAGGTCACTGGAGCCACGCTCCAGCCACTGCGGAAAAGCTATTTGGCTACAATTCTATATTTCATCACCATGCAACATCGAACGATCCGTCGCGAAGCCTTCACTTCAATGTGCTGAACAAGTAGAATAAAGACATGGTCAACAATTAGTAGTTCACAAGCCTGCAGATCTCTCTCCGTCAAGGGCTCACGCCTCGGCATGTGTATTTTCGTGAATAACAACATAACCTAACCAAGCGCCGAGGCTTTTGGCTTTGTTCTATTCAGACAGAGTTCCTTGATTAAACCTCTGTGAAAGAACTGTATCGTCATTTTTCATACCTGCCAAATTTACTTTGATTTGCATTCGGGGTGCATGGGACTCGACATAGACAAAGGGATTAACTAGGCTCTGGTCCAATGTTTCTGTATGTAAGTGAACAACCTTGGAGATTTGCAGTTTCACTTCGAACCGTAAAAATCCTCGGATATACATTAGAACAAACGTTATTGGTAAATCAAGACTTTCAAACTGAGAATTTCATGGAACAGGCCGTGAATTCGAAATAAAAAGGCGTAGGAGTGTGCCACAGAGGTTCGATCTCGAGGTGGCTCAGAAGCTAAGGCGTGAACTTACTAATTGCAAAGTGCGTGATTCGAATGCAACATCTTCATCTCGACTGCTCCTGTCTAGGCTAGGGCAACCTGGCAGTATCTTGGCCCTTGTATTTCCTTCGGGTGGTATGGCGGCTAGACACCGAAGGGGTGCTACAACTGCACGATTATTAGTATTACTACAGAGGTTCCCAACAGAAACAGTTGGATACCTCTAACCAACGTGGAGTAGTACTCATTGCGTGACAATCACTATTGTTGTCTTGGCTACAAGCAGACAGTAACATCGTTCAACATATGTAAAAAAACACGTATCAACTAAATCTAAGAGGGAAGAAGTGAATATTGGTAGAGGTTAGTTAGCAGTTAGCACAGGATCAAAATTCATAACAAGGGACATGTTTATGTGCGTCTGAAAAATTCATATCGACCGGCATGCTGGACTGAGATGACAGTCGAATCGATGAACAAAATCGCACGCACTATGGCAGTGGTGCACGAATACATTAAAATCAATGTCTTAACACTCGAAATTGTTGTGAGCAACACACCTGTCAAATCCGACTACATCACCAGGGTTGTAGATGATACAAATGCAAGCGAGTAGGGTAATGAGACCTCTGACTAGTACATCTTCCTCTTCATCGCCCAATGTTGCAGCTTCAGCTAATAACATGGACCAGTTTGACCCACGCACAGACTTTGCACCGGACTTCGGATCCGCGGAAGCTGCGTTTATTGCAGTCACAGAGGAGTTTGAGTCATTCTCAGGAGGACCGGAGAGAAAACAGTGGACAGCTTCCGGACAGTACGCTAACCAGGAACACAGGAACTGGAGCATGCCTATTCGGGCCTGAAATCGATTACTCTGGAAAGGTATGTAGGGAAGAAAAGAGAAATTAGGATTAGTCTAAGTGGGACTGCAGTGCACTACGAATCCAACTGCGGAAACACTAAACAACACGTAAAGTACACCAGAGACGAACTGAGAATGTGAATTTATCGGGAGAAGCAACAAAATTACCCTTTCAAAACACGAAAGGCAGTGCTGCAATAGCCGGATGGAGCTACCGTCAGGACCAAGGGCCATCTGGAAACGAAGCAGTTCCTCCTTGAGTTGGGGGTTGTCCAGAATGCAGTGTGATAGCGCGATTGCTGAGAACCATACAGACAGAACCTCGTCAGAAAAAAGTCCGCCAAACAAAAGTTGGCCCATGGAGATTGGTTCCGAACCTTGAGTAGTTGAGGGGAGAAGAAATAGACAACTGAGGCAATCCAACCAGTCCGCCTCCCGAAAACATTTGCAGACGCTCCCAACTACTCACAAGTAACTAAAAATGAATGTCTTTATGCACCAGCATTGTTGGTGCACTCACCGGTGGCAGGATGTGAATGCTTGCCCAGCCTGCTCTGATTGTGATTGGAGCTCAATTACGTGACTGCTCCCGCAATGGCGCAGAAGCTACAACAGGCGCCTGAGGGGAGGCTGGTTTGAACACAGTCTTTCACTTGGCGATGCTGCGGAATGTAGGTAGCTCGGGTGCTTGGCTGTTGGTCTGTTCACCGAGCTCGGCAGTTGGATTGCAAACGCCTCATCACCAATCGAGGTGAAATCATCAGTGCGAGGTTGAGTCGCACTGAGTACGTCATCTCGGTTGGTGATAAAAAGTTGGCATAAGAACGACAGATACAGATGGTTGCAAATCGTCATCATCATCACCGACAGCATGACATCAGTGTTCAATACTGATGCTTCTCTGCCGTTGCCGCTGGTTGCAAATAAACAAACACAACTCAAGCTCTAGGGTCAGCAGAAAGCCAATGTGTATTTGTCATCCCATTGATCATTTCATCACTGATGCGTAATTGAATGTTTATTTTTTATCGAGAAAAACGTACTGTCACATGTTTTGGAAGATTCAGACAGCTTGAATTTCTCAGAGGATAAAAGCTCATCAACTGGATTTCTAAAGCGCAGGTGAAAATTCGAGTACATGGCAGAGTAAGCGAAACCCTGGCATAAGCGAGTGGCCCGGAGGGACAATCATCAGTAAAACGGGTTAAAAGAGAACGCGGTAGAACTCCGCGTTGAAGAACGAGACGGAAGAAGACTGCTTTGCGAAAAAGGTGTTTAACAAGCCAAGAGGAACGGAGGAGGTCAACAGGCGGATGAAAGCTCTGTAACGTGGTACAAATAGCCAAACAATTCAAAGAGACGAAATAAATGACTTAGACATTAATGCAATGAATTTCAACCCAGAGGTCCAGAAATTTTGATGTTCCTAGGGGTTGTGCATGCATTGAAGCATCGGTCAATGAACCGCGTACAGTTGTACAATTGCTGGATCGGGCTTCCATTTAGACGCCGATCAGTCTGTCGATTCTTTGTGATTGATCACACTCATTTGTTCACCCATATTTGTCTTAGTATGCGGTCTAACAACCAATAACCAAATAGCATAGCTTGATGGCGAAGATACAAAATATGACAACCGACATTGCCGACGGTGGAAGTATACATGAAAACTAAAGGCTAAAGTCTGTTGTTCTACATTCTTATCGACAGTGCGACACTGCGTGCAATTGCGCTTAGACAACTAGGTCTCTATTTTCGACATTTTTGCAGAATTGAAATCCTAAGATGTACAAGATATACATTTGTTGCTTTTTTAGATAACACAAGGCAGTATAGTGCCTTCAAGCCATACTTGCCTTCCATTATGGTCTGAAACATTCCCCACAAGAAGGAAAATAGGCGCCACAACAAGAGCAATTCACAGGGTGGAAACTTCACCGGGGCGTAACCAATCGATCGACATTTATTGTTAGATTATAACTTCATCCGATCACAAAATATTCTGCCTAGAAAAAAAAGGGTGTGGAGCACAGCATGTAATAAAGTTAGGGCCATCAGAGCACGAAATGAGGGAAGGAGTTTGTCGACTTTCAATCCTTCAAAGTCGTTCGAAACGTTGGGACTGCAGATAGCCTTTAGCTGCAACACTTCATTGCAACTGATCACAGGATTTTCCAAAGTCTAGGTAACAGAAACCTATATGAGATACCCCTATTAAGTATCCTACGAGAAATGGAAAGCGTCTTTGCTCGGGTCCGAAGTTAGAGACAGGTGGATATCGATGTAACAAATCAACTCTTCGGTGTGGTGGATTCGAATTTTGCTAGGGAAAAAAGACGGTGCATTCTGTCTAGCCAAGGGACATGACAGGCAATACTTCTACATGGCTCTGGGAGGTGTGAACCATCAAAGGCAATACTGTAAAACAAAGGGTTTCAGCAAGTTCAATCTTACTTTTCTATATCAGTCGAAGTAAAACTGACGAGTAATTGAACTGACAGATAGTAAAAAAAAACCTGAATTGGTGAGCATCCACCCGAAACTTACTCCCTGCGGACTTGGGTAGTAGGGTTTGGATGACTGCAGATTGCGTTTCTCGATTGGAAGTGACGTAACACTGAAAACAGTATAGGGCAGCGGCTCTGACGGGAAGCTCCTGACGTTCTGTTACCATGGAAATCACCAGAATAGTGATTACTGGCTGAGGTGGTTCCGAAGGGGCGATCACTTGGGCCAGGTATTCTTGGTTGACTGGACAGCCTCGAATAACATCGGCCAGCACATAGATTGCTTTGTTCAGAACATCCGCCGGAACTCCGATTGCCATGACAATGGCGCATAACGCAGATAACAAACCGCACTTGTACATGCTAGTTTGGCAGAGACGGGTCTCTTGGTTTTGCTTGCGAGCAGAGAGCAGCGCACGTACAACCTGAAAAAGATAGCCCACGGTACCCGAAACGTCGGATTACAACTACTTATTCCAATGGGCTGTTTTGACTTGAAACCATACGAAAATATTCAAACAGGATAAGAAAAGACGACAATGGGATGACCCTTATCGTATTTAACAGCTCATAAAGAGACCTACGTGGAGGTAAGTTTAACGAAGTTAACTTAACAATGTTCATGCCTGATCTTTGCAACTGTACAACACGATGTTCAATGTCTCATTAACCACAAACACATCCTAACAAGACTGCAATTAAATCAGGCTCGTAGTGAAAAACCTGAGATGGCGTCATGGTAAAAATGTAACAATAACATAGTATCAAACGGCTTTGGTCAACAATTCGGTAACCAAACTAGACTAGGTATTAAGTGCGATAAAAAAATTTGGACGGCATGTTGATATGGCCTTCATCGTTTTCTTTCTAATCTATTACATAAAAGCAAGATGTTGGGTGGAGGTTCAACGTGGTGGTTCCCTCATAACTTAGGCCCAACTATGCTGAAAAATCGAGAAGTAGAGCGTAACTGTTTCCCCTCCGTGAAAATCACCAGCAATGCGCTTCTCCCGACTAGCGGACCGGATGTGACACACTTAACAGATGGGGCATGAGTGCACTGGAAATCTCGGTAGGGAAACGAAGAGGGTACAGATGGACAAGCGTGGTAGCGCAACGTTAATTTCAAACAAAAGTTCGGGGACTCTTCGTATCGTGGTCTATAGTTCCATTCTTCTGAACATTCTGTTGCAATCGAAAAAAAGTGATGCGTGCCGTCCCACGAGTAGCTGAGTAGTGGTGATTAATTCTTACGTTTGGATGGCGTCTGCCCTCAATCCGCAACCACAGACGCACACGCACAAGCATAAGCTGATGTTGACTGGTACTTGTCGAATTGAAGCTGATTTAGGACCATTTCTAGTGCAGAGTCAACAAATACTGAAACACCAGAAAGCAATCAAATACTGCTGCTTTAGTGCATATCCCCCAGTAACTCGAAGCAGGATGACTTCACCAGTGAAGCCACAAAACTGGGAAAGTTTTTACGTCTTGAAAACTGAACGTCGAGGAGTGAAAGTTCTTTGATCCAGATTTATTGAGGGTAGTTGCAGGATTTGTTGATTCTGCACTGATGCGAACCGAACACGAGTCAAAGTTAAGACTTATTTTTTTCCAAAAAAATGGTGCGTAAGAACGGAAGAGCTAAAACCAAGAAAAATATAGGAGAGTAATTTTCTTGTGGTAAGAGACCAATGCGGCTGTTACATGCATGCCAAGCAGTGCTAACGAAGAGTACAAGGGTAGTCAGCTTCTAAGGAGACGGAGCCTGCACCTGTAACTTAATGGCAAAATAACCATATTGAAGATCCTGATGTACCGCGTTTCTTTGGATAAAGCATAAGATAGGCAGGTGAAGTATCCCCAAAAAGGTAAACTAGGATCCAGACGGAACACACTAATCATGAGGTCAATGATAATAATGGCTAGGATCTCCAGTCCTAAGGACAAGCATGTAGCGAACATAGCTAAGGGAACTTTCATTTCTGTAACTTATTCGAGTGATTCGCGCCTAGCAAAATTCGCTCGGACGAAAGACTGTCATACCAAACAGGGCAGAGTAACGAAATCTTCGGTGTATTCATTGTTATTCAGGTGGACAGATCGTGCAAAAGATGTCACCGTTTGGCTGAATACTTTGAATATATCCATTTGGGGACCAGACTTTCATACTTGATCTAGTAGGTGTCGTCTGACGATATTTTACATGTTAAATCAAATTGCTATTAATGGACATTTCGTCCTGTAAGTGAAGCTAATCTATGCTGAGAAGCCGAGAAGCACTGTACAGCTGTTTCATCCTTGCTGTGACCATCAGCAATGGGCATCAAACGAAACTCAAGAAAGTCTCGAACCCACGACCTCCGGGATAGTAGTTTGATCATTTAACTGGTCGGTCACGAGCGGCTGATCAACAGTGTGGTTAACTCGCACTTAAACAGGATATAGCGCCGCTCATCCATCAATCACGGGAACCACATCACAAGGTCACGTGTGTTGACTGGCTCTTCGAGCCACGACTTCCCAGATGGAAGATTCACTCATTGGGTGAATTTTAACTTTCCTCTGCGAAGCAGTTTCGTGAGATGCGCACTGCTGATGATGAGGATGAAATAGGAGGACAATACTTCTTGGCTTTTGAGCGTAGATTGGATTCACTGACAGCACGAAATATCAATTGAGAAGCTGCCAAATCCTCTCAAGCTACCAACAAAAAATAATTATTCTTTTGAGACTTCTTTGACGTGGAATGGCTGGGATGGTCAGTCTACTTTGTCTAGAGAATTTAACTTTCCCCCCTATCTTTCTGGCTTCTAGTAATAACCTAACACAGACAAACAGATGATGTAGACACAGGCTATCGAAGAGAACGTCACTGACTTCAACTTGCACGTGTATTGCGGGTTTAAGAAGTTTCATCATGTGGACCCTGGCCTGGAAGGCGAGTCGCAAGCATGGTACCCAGACATTTCGTACTACCGTTCATAGCCTCACGATGTTCAGCTTACTTCAGTTCAGTAGAGTTTATTAGCTGCAAACCATTTGCAAAGAGTATGTTGGTTCCAGCTGCCATAGTTTCGGCCTCCGAAAAGTGGGAAATCAGCCAAGCACTGTAGACGATAGCGTAGTCGATCACTGTTGACCCATCCTAGCTGTCCGAAGAAATGCGAAACTGCGTAGCTACGGTTTGAATGCGACAGGGGTGCCACTGACTAGGTGACTGATTCATGTCTGTCGGTGTCATTAACCGCCGATAGGTCGAACCCTGGCTACCCCACATCCATAAATACGACTGGATTTACTGATTAGGGTCATCACACTTCGTTACCAGGTCATAAGCTGTCCACCTCCCGGTCATTTCCAATTACTACACAGTTGGACAAAAAAATGTAGACGGACCTCTGGAAGTACAAAGTACATGTCCTAATCAACGTGACTTGAAAAGTGATCGGCTCGCAACCGCAGAAGAGTTCCTTTCTCCCTACTTCAGCAATCCGAATCCGATGTTCGAACCGGACCCGAACAGTGCTTGGGAAACCCCAACAGTCGAACACCGAAATTTTAGAGGCACAGAAGCCACTTTCCGATTCATAAGTATGGATATATATTCTACCCTTGATAGGAAAGCAGGTGAAGCACTAGCCCGACAGGCGTCGAAGGTTGGCAAAAGCCGCCCTGGTCTTCCCGGTTCGAGGAGTTACACCGTTCTCCAGCCAGATCGCCAGGACTCACACACCTGCGTAATTAAATTTACCTACCACATTGATTGGTCCGCCTGCAAGCATGATGTATGAGTTTCGTTGCCCTCAGACTCGTAGCTGCAATTTAAACTTCGCGAGTGTGAAGTGCATACCACACGGAGCGGTAGAATTATTTGTCATCTAAAACAGCTTGTATGCGAACGTCTCATCACCAATCGAAATGACAACGTCAATGCGACTCAACCTCGCACTGAGCTACCTAAGCTGCTTATATTCCGCAACATCGCCAAGCGAAAGACAATAGCGTCTGCGTACTCAACATCTGTGAGCGAACACCCCGGGGTTAATTCGATCCCCAAGGCTTCAGAGGCAGGCAGGGAAGTTCCAAGCAGCATGTCAACAACATAGATGAAGAGGAATGGTGAGACGAGACAGTCTTGTCTCAGACCACTGGGCGTGGTGAACTCATGCGAAAGCTTACCGTATAGCCATACGCGCCCACAAAGGGTGGCGAACAGTGCCTGTGTAAGATGGAAGCCCTGCATGCGCAGTCATCCTCAGCTAAATTCATAGGGCTGCTAAGTTCGCTGCATATGGATAGTCGAAACAAAGCAAAACAACTGTGGCCCTATCTAAGCATAGACGACAGACAATGTGTGAGATGGGGATCGATAGAAGTTTACTTCACGCGGGGAAGAGTAGTATATCACTTACGTGTAAGGCCAGCTGTAGATTGACGACCTTCTGTACGGGCCAGTGCGACTGGTAGTCTGTAGCGTCGCCCATCATTTTTGGTTCGAATAGCGGAAGCAGGCGTTGAATAAAATTGTTTTCTCTGAACAATATTTGATTAGGAACATTGCCCTCCAGAAGTTGCCACATTAGACGAAGACAGTCCTCGACGACAACTCCGCCATCGAGTAACCCTTCCGATTGAATAATGGCAAACAGACGCTCAAAAGTATTTTCGAATGCAACAATTTTCTGGATATTCACGTGGGATTTTGTGAGTTCGATCAGCAGTAAGAGAGTCTGCGAAATGGAAAGAATAATTGCGTGAAAAGAGAACACGTCCACCGCCGCAAAAGGGACTCTGTTTCTGACTAGAACGCGCAAACAGTTTAAAAACAGACCCAGTACCTTCTGTCGTCACATTCCAATCGTCCTGTCTAGCCACAGGTGGCCAAACTGTACAGTCACACGGGTCTTCCCTTTGGGAAGTTGTCACCCAGATGCCAGTCAGACCAGGTCATGTGACGACTCTCCTCTGAAGAACGATTAGTCGGCTCTAAGAATATTCCGAATCTATGGCGTCCATGAAGCACGATCAGCGGCAAGGTCCGAGCACAGCGTCACCCAGCCTGTGTACCAGTGCCTGACACTGTAGACCACCTACGTCAGCCTCAACTGCTGAGCGCCAAAGTTTCAATTGTTCCCGGTGCGACAGCGCCATTCTGAGCAGGGCGGTTGTGGCGTCGAGATTTTGCACAGTTCGGAAGGACGTATTCAAGCAATTGTGGTCGGCGTCGCTGGTTCAACTCGGGAAGACATAGAATATTATAACAGGAGAGAACACAACGGTCAGCTGCGACATTCTTTCGGTTCCTAGTTGTCATGCCACTCGAGGGAAGCAAGAGGAGTACCCCATCCCTTAGGCTTTTTTCATTAAGAGTCTGTGAGCATCTCGAAGATCATTTTGCCGTTGGCCTGAAGCACGAAGGACCAGCCAGAGAAATCGGTGACTCCTTGCTAGGAACCATTTCTGACCAGTAATCTTTTCAGGTCGAGCGAGTGGCCTAAGAACGTAAGCTGTAGAAATGGGACAGCTTGCTCAGAGAGGTAGATGGTCCACATCCAGCCATCGTGGCGTCGCGATACAGCGGCCTTTTGTGTGGACATCTCTAGATGGAGCCAGGACACTTCAACGGAAATCGGTTGAACTCGGGGAATTGACAACCTGGCGGTAAGCTGGCTGGCGATCGCATCCAAGAGCTGAAGGCACTTTTTGGGTCTTCGAGGCGGCTTACATTGATGTGTTCTGTGGATCGTAGTTTGTGCCGGGCGGTGAGGTGAAGTATAAACCTTGCATGTACAAAGGTAGGGTCTGGACCGAATTTATTCCCGGTTCCTAGATTACGAGCCGATTGAGGGCGGTAAAGTTGATCAACCGGTCGCCGTTTTCACAGCGTTGTCCTAAGTCGAAATTTCTTAGGATGTGAAGAGCGGCATCGGTTGAAGTCCCAGTTCTCACGTTCCTGTCGCAAGCGACCGTCAGGATATCGCGGATGGGCGTACGGCGTACCTCATCGTAGAAATCGCCCTTGACGCAGAAGTCCGACGGAGAAGTGAGAGTGTAGACGGCTTCGACGGTCAGGTTCACTGGAGAGTCATTGAAACGAGCTACCGTAATCTTAGACGGTACGGGCTCCCAAGAGAGTAAGGCGTCGAGGGCGCGATTGCTAAGAGTAAGAGCCGCACGGCGTACTGTGTACTGCATCTATGTTGGTCCTTGCTTTGCTGTTCCGCACACTATGGTATATCGAAAGGCATGGGAACTTCAGACAGCCTTTTATTAAGAGAGCTCGGCGAGAATCACCGAGCTAAAAATGATCTATTTTGATGAGTTCGTGTTCTGACCAAAAAGAGTACACCTTCTTTGGCGTCAGCCGGTTCGTGACGCATCCGCCCAACCGACAGATGTTTAGTTAATTGGAGCAGCTTGCCTCTGGATTACGTGCAGGCAAGGGTTATCATTTATGGTACAATCACTAGAAGACTTCCATCCCTGGTATTTTGATGCGTTGTGAACCGAAGTCAGGAGTTGGTGTTTCTGAGAGACAGGTTATATCAACTTGGTGGTTTAAGACATCTTGCATAATCAGACTGACTTCCCAAACAGAGTATGATTTTGGTGGAAGACGCAGCCTGCGTATTCGTCACCGTGAAGGCTGAGCCAGCGTTGACCGTCGCTTAGCGACAAGGCCGTAGCATCAACAGCTTTGCGTCTGGAAAATAATCATGGAGTAACATGGGAAGTTGTGTCGCCACCACCAAACGATTTTTATTCTGCCTTTGCCGAACCAAGTGCAGAAGGTAGGGTAACAGAGAGGGTGTGAAAAGTAGAACCGTCGGAAAGGCCGCTGGATCTTGGGTCGATCACATCCACTTAGTCCGTCAAGCAGGGCGTTTGTTCGAGTTCGCTCTTTCTAACTCTTGAACATCCAAGTGCGACCCAGGAGGTAGTAGTGTTCCATGGTTGCCAGTGTCCTCGTCCTGGCGCTCATGTGGGATCTCGTAGGAGACGCGGCGTCAGTGGAGAAGTCACCACGCCCTGAAGAAATCGGAATCCCCACGTTATCCCATTTACGACACGAGTCACGCCATGGTTAGCACCGCCACACCACGATGAGCTGAGGATAGACCGATTCACCAGATTACACAGTACTAGCGCATATAGTAAAGAACATATTTTGCTCATCTTGACTGTGAAAGGATCGTGATTTTAGAGGATTAACTGATTAACTGGGTGGTCAAACGAGTGTTTCGAGTGAAAATCAAACAATCATAAAATAGCGAACTTATAGCAGTTTGCCACCGCATTCGAAAAGTGGCGCAATGACGCGATATCTATTAAGCGAACATGGCGGAGGTTTTCTAGAGTGCAAGGGGTCGATACAGAAGTGACACTTAACAAATACATATGAGGGATATATTCACGAACGATTTGAAGCTGGGCTCTATAAAGGATGATCAAACTTCGCGTGCTTTCATAATTTGACAGACAGATACACACAAGATACAAGACAAGATGCGGAAAAAACGCCGAGTGTTTTAGAACAAACAACTCTTGTTTGATGGTGTTCAACAAACGGGATGGCTAACGCAAACAAAGTGTCGAGCCGTTAAGGCTTGCTATCACGATTCTGATCAAGTCATCATCATCAGAGATAGCAATACCATATTGGAAACTGATGCCTCACTGCCGCACATTCATAAGCTTTGTTTAATTGTAGTTAAAACTTTAACAAGAAAAGAAAGACCACATGACCAGTCGCAAGCTTTATAAGGTGCCAAATATCTTCATCGGATGCTTAGAAAACATCCCTCACGTATTTGGTGCGTTATGGTGATGACACTTTTGTGACCGCGCACTCATAATTTCTCCTGGAATGGTGAAAAAGTTTGCAATTCAGTTGGCAAGCACACCGAACAGATCAACAGTCACCTAAGTCACTGCTAATTTCCTGAACACTTTTTGTGTAAGCTTCACATGTGAGTTCGAAAGTGCGGACCGTCCTTTCCGCCTTCTAATCTGTCTTGTGAGAGCCAACGAATCAGTTTTCCATATGACTCTGTATCGCAAACGGACTCATTCTGGACGATATACGGATTACTTTCCACGTCATCCTCTGAAGACGAAATGAACTATTGTAAGCTCACTGATAAACAGAGCTAAAAGAATATGTTCTGATGAGGCTTTAAAAGCCACCGAATTTAGTAATATCAGGGAACAATTGTCTTCCTTTGAGAAAGCGCCCAATCAGTCGCAAACAAGACGAAACCCAAAAACGGGACCCCCTTATCCACTGGTCAGATCCCCCTCCCCTCACAACTAAGTGAATTCGTCCGGTTTTATCGGAAGCTAACATATACATAATCTTCAATATTGACAATACCACAACAGACACTTGGTGCACCCCAAAGACCTAACCAATCCAGGTGATCAAACTGACTGTGTATACTCAGTCTATTATGGGGATTACACTGTTACATGGGAGTGACGACTGAAAGTGCACGTGGCGAAACACAAAATACACGCACGCCTTCCGTTCCAAAATCCCTCGTCATTCAAAAACTGCAGAAAGGCTCAGCTATTGCTCCGCAAGGCCTGATGGAAAACGACAATGTTTATTTGACCAGTCAATCCCTTTGGATTCCGATTAATTTGTCACGCATGAGGGTCACCTACATTGAGTGAAACGAGTTATTGAAAAACTGCCCCAGATGTTGTGTTTTGCAGCCAATAACTGACCCAAACAAACGTCAAACACAGTGCACAAACTATTCGGCCCGATTCGTGCTGAATACAATGGGAACATTCCAAAACCATGGTTAGTATCCACACTTATTGGACATTTGTGCAAGTTCGAACAACTTCACTAGAAAGCCACTACTTTACAAAAACCATTTAGAATGGCACCAGACTCACATCTTAAATTTGGCGTGATCTTGGTGGAAATATTTTCACTTTATCAGACATCAGAGGTCGGAAGGTGTATGCGTGTATGTTTCCACCAATTGAGAGGTTTGTCGAGCTCTCACGTCATTTATAAAATGACGTTTGGTCACAGTGGATTATAGCACAGTTCAGTTTCCAAAATCAGCACACGCACCCATATACAAACGGGTCTACAACACCATCACGACCCGCTAGAATGATCATAGCCATGCTTGCAAATTTGCACACTTAATCAGTGCACTGAGAGGCACGGAAGTTGTACCCACCAGTATTGTCACCATCATGAATAAAGAGTAACTTATAAAACATCACATTGTGTTTTCCAAGCGTTTTATAGGGTGGGGAGCTACTGTACTAAAAAGAGCAGAAACCGATAAAATTCGCACGGGCAAAGAACGCCACCTGTGGGTTGAGCCAGAAAATGCTGAAACCCTACCGACCGAAGACGGTGTGTCTTACGAATCTGTCTCCTTGTCTGGGAAGATTAGCTAGAAGCACCTACTAAAACTGGTCTTTTCTAAGAGCTAACTTCTGCTGAATGCAACCCACTCAAAGGGGAGGCTCGAGCGCTAATCACGGAATTATTCTGAGTGGTTGACAGGTGATGGCACTGACGTGTATAGTGTGGGGTTGTAAAGCAGTATCCTAGTTTAGCGTTCTGGACTATGGTGGTCACGGTAACGGCATTGTAGTTTTAACCATTCGATTTTCGTCGTACCCATACGAGGCGTCTCAGTAGTAACCTTCCTCCCAGAAGAGACCAATATTGATCGAACCATTGAGATAGTCACCGATCCTTATTCAGCATATGCAGGGCACCTGCAGGGCCCTGCTGAAGTACGGAACGCCGTCGTGTGAAGTGTGGCAGTCTGTCTCGATGAATTCGCAAAAGTCCCTACCAATCAGGACATCTAAAATTACCACCGGAGGTGCCGATCTGCTCTGTTGAATAAGTGACGGATAGTTGGGTTTTATTGTGGCAAAGGATATGCCTTCGGACCTGGCTAAGCTTTGCGAGTCCGGATGGGTGCTCGTGTTGCAGTCGAGGAAAGGTCATTACAGCCACATATGCTTCGCCAGATGGCAGCAGATAGGGCTGTTCCGATGCCTCCCAGATGTCGTAATGTCGATGGAACATATACGACCAATCGATTTGGGTGAGTCTTTTTAAAACAACCAATGTGTGGGTCGTAGATGCAAGCTCTAGACGTTCCCGATCACAGATGGAATGGGTATCTGGTTTCCGGTCATGTATGCCCTCATCAGAAGCGAGCAGTTTGCTCCTATGCGTAAATTGTCTAGCTTGTTTGGGGTGATAATGAGCGAAAAGTATCAAGTGATGACTTTCGTCACGGATAAATTATCGGCACAAATGCGGGCGGTCAGAGTCGTGTTCGGCTGTGATGTTATGGTTTGCTATTTCCATATTCGCAAAGCAATCAGAAAGCACGTACGTATCATATAATACCCGTGTATTTTGGCCAGAGAAACTCTCTGCGAACAGCCGACACATATTCCACCGTATGGATAGTCTGGATATGGCCGCACGGTGGGGTTTCTGTTCATTATATTACCAGCTCGCAGATTTAGCCACGGCCTGCAAATACTGCGCCGCATGGGTCCATGATTTGTCTCTTACCTCACGGCGTCCACCAGCGGCGGTTGTTTGATAATAATTTACCGGAGCAAGGCGCACTCCTTGTACTCATTCCCAAGCATCTGCCATCACCTTTCAATCGCTTGCGGTAACAACTTAACCGGGTGGTGGATAACCCACAACTGCTGGAACCCCAAAATTTCACGAATGCCAAAAGCAGGATATTTTCCTGGGCAAATCCTGCTGCCCCGAAACTTAAAATCTGTGACGGACAACCTGCCATCAGTGGTCAAGAATAGTGGTTCTCAATGCAGATGAAAATCCAGGGAGACATAATTCGGTTCTTGGGGCTTTGTGACCTGCCGCCTTGTTGCACTGATCGCTGGTGTCCAAGAGATCGTTCATCCTTTCACATCGAATGTTGTGATAATGAACCTTGCTCTGTGTGTGGTGAGGATCTTCAGGCTTGTCCCCGAGATGAGTACGCGCGTGACTGCTTAATGTTGTGGTCTAGCCCTCGACCCCTCCAGGAGGCACACAAGTGTGGTTGCCAGAAGCTCCGCAAAGAAGCGAAAACCTTTGATATTGTTAGGCGATAGATTCATTCGTTCCGCTGTCCGCTATTTTGACGTAGATTGCATCTCGCCAGTTGATCGAGCACTGTGAACCGCGAGCCGCATGTTATTGGTACACATCAGCTAGGTTCTCCTCGCTGTATTTTATAAGTAACGACAGTCTCGTTGGGCAATTTCAACTAAGAGTTGCAGGCTTCCCCTTGATCTAGGATAAGGTTCAGTGGTTGGCGTTATAACTACCAGCTCACCATGTATACATCTAGTCTCAAACTACCTGGCAACTTCCCGGGGTCGGCTACGGAAACCCTGTTATTTTTCGCCATTTGTAATGGAGAGCTCTGCTGCCAGTAAACAGGACCTGAATATCTCCAGGGCGATATGAAGCAGTTTACCAGAAAACTTGACCGACGGGCACAGGTCATCTATATTTGACAACATTTACGTCTTTTATCCATTTGATGGATTGCTGTGAGTACAATTCATATGCTGCACGCCTTACGTTCTTCAAACCTCGTACGAGTTATCAGAAGCCAACGAGTGTTTCTATTACGACGAATACTCTGAATAACACTTGTCGAGGTATGAGGACACAGGCTTCCGCACCCGTCTATTCGGGTAGAGGACACCAGACAAAATTTAAGTGCAGGAGTGATCCTGCCGCTTATTTTCATTGGTGAGTGTACTGTAGGCTGTAGCAAGTTGCACAAATTGTAGCTGTGGAATTACCTGCAACGTTCATCCATTTTAAGCGATTCACATTTTTCGGCAAGTTGGGATATTTCATTTCATTAGACACTGCTTCTCAATTGAAGGTGTTTGTTCACCATGAAAAATCGCTCACTTAAACAAGTCACCCAAACGAAGACTCTGCAGAAAAACGCGTTGGACAGACATTTTTAACTACGACTTGGTGACCTCGAAAACATCGTAGTTTTCGAGGAATCATTTCCATTCGCCGGATACCGACCGTCGGGATAGTCTCTCCAGAGGAAGACACGTATGTAAACCAAAACAGTCAAAGGTGTTCCAGAACACCAATGAAAATCAGTCTTGTCTTCTTCGGGTTTTACTGGTACCACAGTACCTTCCACTTCCCGAGGGCCGAATACGTCAGGAAGACTGAAGGTTGTTCGCTTCAAAGGGGTTAGCTCCTCGGGGGCGGAGAGACCTTAATCAACTCTTCGGTTGCACGACACTTGAGATACGGTGGAAGCACTTCTTGAAAAAAAAGTGACGTGTTGGGAAAGGAAAGGTGCCTCCGAATGCTGAGTTATTTATTGCGAAACACAAATAGAGTGGACACGAAAGCAAAAAGTTCATTTCCGCAGTTTTTGAGAAAGCCAACATCCTCGGGCATATTCCTGAGCTTTGACGGAGTCGTTTGAACATTTAACGTAAATATGAAAAACACTGCCAAATGGTCCAATAATTTCCAAATGAGCCTCTCGTCAGATTCGGAGACGGTGCTTGAAACTGCTTTGACCAGAGAGTACTCACACTTTCCATCAATAGTATGCGCTGTTACATTGGTAGCTGTTCTATCCTCGGATCTGGGAAATTTGGTTGCAACCGCTTCATTGCCAATCCCGACGACAAAATAAGTGCGTAATAGATTAGTATCGCATCGTCTTTTGGCGCTGGACCAGGTGGCGGTCACGGTGACCAGAATCGACAGGAAGACCGTCAACGAGTGCGAATCGGAGGGGTTAAGCTTAAGGGTCACCCATGCATCGACTAATCAGAGGACGAGCCAAATAGCTAACCAACAGGATCAGTCATCCAAATTACTAACCATACTCAAATATGACCCTGGGATCAACAGGTTGTACATAAACAGGACCATAGACACTGCTCAACGCCCACAGACTGACAAACCGCTAAACGACGCAACGCCAGTCTGCTACGCACTGATGATGTCACCTCCGTTGGTGACGAAATGTTTGCAAGTAAACTGCTCGGCTAGGTGGACGGAACAACAACCATAAATCAAAAACAGCCTGCCTCTTCTTTGCTTCGGTTGTCATGATATGTAGTCCTTTTCAACAATTTCTACGCCTGGAAGCATGTCTTAATGATGTATTCTTAATATTGTATTCACCATCATCGTCGATAGCAATACCTCAGCAATATGTACTGGAGCTTAGCTGTAACTGTATTACCTGTTTTCAAGCCATGAATGTGTTATAAAGTTCTATATTGGGTGAGCGCCATCGTCGGCATCCTCTCTGTCATTCCCCCTTCCCACAGAACTTAGATGATCACCTAGTGAGCCATTTCGAGTTACAGCTGCTTCACGTTGAACAAGAAATGTGATAGAAACCGTCTCCGATGGTCGATTGCTAGGAACTGAATGATTCCGGCATCTGGGGGTCTCAGGTAAAAAGATGAACTTCTAGGAAGAAACACCAGCTCAACGTTCCTAAGCTGAATAGGTGAATATGTACTACAGTTAATCGGCATTAATGAGACTGCTTTGTTTGAGTTTTGTCACTGAGTCGGTAAAGCCATTTCTAGAATAAACAAAATAAACCGGTTTCACCGAAACCAAATACGTTTGCTGGATTGTGTCCTGCACTAGGGACTGGAATACTATTCAACCAGCTGTAAGTTTGGCTGCCAGGATAGCCTGCAGAATTGGTGCTGAGTGTTACTGGGCTGGTGCTATATCACTGCCAAAATTTGTACAGCAACCGATCCTCTGGCTTCTCATCCTTGTACTAACATGGCCGAGATATGAACATGCTGTCACAACCAAGCGTTTGTCTTTGCAAAAGCGTCACAACGAATCATTAAGTTTGTCAGTGGCACACGGATTAGTAGTTTATCCCATCTTGGGGTCCATATCACCGTCACCGAGTTGTACCCACTCACCATGGCGCACCGCATGCGTTATCGGCTCCAGGCAAACGGCGCGGCTTGACACCATAACCCCCGTTTGATTCTGCGGTGGCAGCCACTAATAGCATGCCTCTAACAAGCATTACTGCACGAACTCGCATGGCCCGTCCATTGTTTTTACCATGACGCATCACCCTTACCTTCCATAGCGCACTGCATCTCTCAGCAGCGGGGTCGGTGACATGGTATGGTTTCGTACTCAGCCGTTTATTCTGTCTCGGCAACCATACATATGCCACAGGTGTTAGCGCCCCGATTTCAAGACTACTGGCTTACGGCTAAGGGTCTGTTAAGGCCATACTGTTCACTCTAGGGGTCACATCTAGTGATATCAATTTGTGGTAGTTTGAATGAGATCACTAAGCGGTCTGCGAGTTGCAGCTCGCTCGCTCCGAAAATGTGTCCGCTTCTGAGGGACACAAGATATTTTCATAGTAACAGTCAGGGGAACGGAAAATTCGTTCCTTTCTAGAAAAAATTCACTCTTAGGGAAAACCACCAATACTTGATTTATCAACAGACTACACCGTTTGGCGGTTTTTGTCACTAGGAGAACAAACACACCTAAATATCGTCAGAGAGTGGCCTTATGTGGAGTCCGGAGGAATTTGGAATTGATAGCATACGGTTATAACCCTAAGAATGGGACACTTTGGTACGTGCTGTGGCGGTTTATTCGATTCTCTCGAATTCTTTCCCCTCTGGAAAGACTGTCATCAAGAAAGTACCAGCAAGAGTACTTTCATTTGGAATTAAAAGAAAAAGACGACAGGCAAGTGCTTAAGTGATGTCTCGGTGGGTCAATACAATCATAAAACATATGACGAAATTTAGGGCTTTAAGACGGAGCTTTTTTTGGACAACGGAGAATATTCAATACATTTGTCCGTTCTGACTGCCCGGTGAGTGGGTGGGAGCCTGAGGTTGACTTCGTTTAGACTGTTGAGAGGCGGTGATCTAGGCCAGGAAAGCCTGAGTGCTTGAACATGTTTTTTGGTGAACAAAGTATGGGCTGGCGGAATTTGATGGCGACAGCCTCGGTCGTGTCAAGTAGACACTGCCGTTCAACTTTGAGGTTGCTTGGGAACACGGTAAATCAAGTCAAATGATGTGACTGGATTACCCGGGTGACCGGTTTCTAACACAGGGGAGCCAACCGAGCTGTGAGTGGTTCCCTTTGTGTCCATCCGGATAGAAGCCCGGTAGTGTCCCTTAATCCGTTGGGACAGTCGTTGAGTCGTGCTGCCAGTATAACGTGAAAAGCATTCCAATCGCAAAATTTCTTCCAGAAGTAACTTCCAGGAGATCGCTTTGGTTGTTTATTTCAAGTAATTCCCCAGAGCAAACGCGTAACAGATTGTTTCTTCTGGAGAAACCACCTGGATGGACCTACGAAATATGTGCTTTTCCGATACCTACAGCAGATTTATTCACTGAAAGACGTTTCGAGGAAGTAACCACGAACGGCCCAATCAAAAGCGTGGTCGCAGCAGAAGGGAATTGCGCCAATCAGATGAAAACCAGGTTTTGAATCCCACAATCATTTGGAGGAACCCAGTATGTCTTCACGCCATTAGTCAGACGTCTGATTAATATCAGGTTACAAGGAATTCCAGTGAACAAATTTTGCATCCTAGTTTTTACTGGGAGATGTTTTTTACGCCGCGGGGACATTGAGAGTGGTCTTTGCTGGGGAGTGGTATCTCAAGAAGCATCAGTTCAAGCTGACTCCCAGTGAATTAGAGTAAAGCAGTATTAGTTAGTGGAGCGACTTCTCTTTGCCGGTTCCCTGAGGACATTGCTGAACACGCAACACCACGCATGGTGCTTCGAATTTCAAGTGGCTGTTTGTTTTTAAGCCAAGAAGGCCGGCAGCGAATATGACCGTCCTCTAAATAATCCAGAAATTATTGAGATCTGCCTAGTCATTAGAATACCTCAAACCAGAAAAATGCAGAACTTACATCGTTTCTGAGCGCCTCTCGCGGGTCGGATAGTAGGTCCACTAGTCTTGATATTGCCCTCGGACATTGGAGGATAACCTCTTGTGTACCCTTGAGTTGGTTGGTCAGTAGAAGAGTGAGGAGACGTAGGGTATTGCGGCGGACGTGTAATTCATAGGCCTGTAAGATAACACAGAAGAGACAAGGAAATTCTCACGCCCACACCTCGACCCACTTGAAGAATGCGCGACGATTCAACAAACAGATCAGTGACCAACTTTGGAAATCCAGAAGGAAAAAATTAAAAGTGGAGTAAAAACGACAGGCAGTATCTACCTACAATTTCTTACTCAGATAATCTGGACAAGAACTAACAACACGAGTGTCACTGATGTCAACTAGCCGTCACTTCTTGCAACATCTCAAGCTAAGCGCAATGTTATGGGAACCCTAGGAAGGGGGTTGCACCAACAAAACAAACTTTCGTAGTTTTTTCACGCCTTCCTGTCAAGTCGTAGACTGTCCCACTCGCACTTCGTCATTTTAAATGAACCACGGAGAACAACACCCATCTAAGAAAAACATTAATCGGTAACACAGAACGCGGCCGAGCTCGGATGTTTCCGCTATGCAAGTACCCACTACACCAAAAGCACCCGTTTTCTATGTGCCCCATTACGAATTCATTGATGCCGTCCACTGCCAGCAACTCTCCTAAGGTGCTGGCGGTAAAAAAAGCTGACAACGCCACAGATTATCTGCTGGAGAGGCCATGTCTCTCAACCATACAACAGCACAGCCCTTCTTGTAAATCGATACACACGATTCCTGAGGTCGCGATATCCCTTTTTTAAGCCGCAAGTGAAGCAAACAGTCGAACTTGATCTCGGGAACTAAATTCATCGGACACTACTGTTAGAGCTCACGACAACTACCTACAACCTCCTCGAATTGCAAGGGACATTTTCAGAGACCTAATGAGTTTGCACATTGTAGATACAGGGCCAAAAGATGGTATCATGGTGGTTAGATTATGTAATATCGTTTGTGCTTGCAGTTCACCTCTGTAATAATAATAATCGTTCAGCAGTAACAGACTTCCGGTGTCTAGCTGTCATGCTGCCTGAAGGAAGCATGAGGACTAGGATACTACCAGGCTGCCCAAGCCTAGATAGGAGCAGTCGATATACAGAGGTTGGGTTCGAACCGCGGACGTTCCGGTCTATAAGCTAGCGCCTTAACCACTGAGGCATCTCGAGCTCGACGAAGCACTAAAGTGTGGTCGATGTAGCTTCTACCTAGTCGGAACACCGCTTAGGATGTCACCGTAAGAGAAGTCAGCGACGTCAGAAGCGGGATACAGAATTATACCTCTGAATTACTACACTGTTTTTTTTGAAGATGGGCATAATCTTTTATTCACTCATTGTCCGGGAATATCGAGGTGTTATGCCTATCAAGTCAGGTCTTATTTTTAGCTAGATATCTGAGACATTGCAGTACTCGAGGGTCTCACTGACAACGGGCTTCTGGGGAACGGTTACATGAGTAAAATGGAACCTGCGGACGGTTCTATGTTTTTCGATTTCAACTATTCCGGCCTTCTGGACCCACAAAACTTCCCAGTCTGAACGTACCCTCAGTCTTTCCGATGCCAAATGATGCGTCCGATTGAATCGTGGTTGCGACCGGACGTGCGGCAAAGCCGCAGTCTTGGCAAAGATCCAAGGCGTGAAAGAAGTTGGCTGGGATGTGCCACAGATAGAAGTTCCGGCACCGCATATAGGTTTAGATATTTTGCTCCAGTAATCACTAACATCCGATAAATTATCGGTAGGCAACCGTTGGAGAAGTCAATAATGATATATAAATTTCATTTGAGGGTTTATGCGCCTCTCAGTGGTCGAGCGTGGTGTGCGTATTTTGCGTAGATCCTCACCACTGTCATGATATTCAACACACGGCAAACTAACTGCCCTCTGAAAGACAGCTTCCTCATTTGTATGACCCTGCATTGGAAGGCTGAAGTACGTATGGTATCCTATAACATAACTGACCTGAATATTGTGAAAGTAGGAATACATTCATCATTTAGGTTGAAGTTGATCATTAAACCGGCGAAACTATAATATTTTGATCAACTATCTGCGCGTCTGTGTCACTAGCACTCACACGACGACAAAGGTTTTACTCCTCTGTAAAAGCACACCTAGTGCGCTCTTGACGGATACGGAGCTGTAGACCACTGGGGCATAAGCAGATACAACAAACCGAAAGCGACGGACTTCCCCTCCCTGATATTTTTCAAAAGTAGTAAAACAAGCAGGGCACATACGAACATTAAGGAGTGCCCGACGGCTCAACACAGTATATACGACTACATGTCCTGCGAGATCCGGAAGCGCGAAGGGTGGCACGAAGTCAGTTTATTCGCAGTATTTGGGTCCTGGATCTTTATTTCTGACAGGCAGCACATGCCAGTGCAGAGGGAATCCAGCGCACAGGTGAAAAAAACTTGTTCTCCCGCTTGTTTCAGAGTGTGAATATTAAATGTAGTTGAAAGGACCGGCTGCCGGGGTAAAACTGACTTCAAGGCTTGGAGAACGCCACTGCAAACCGAAACGCGGAAACTGCAGCTAAGGGGGATGCAGAGTAAGCAAAGCGGTCAATTCTAATGCTTGGATCTGCAGAGGGTATGGTGGCAGTGCGGTGGATTACGGGAGAAGGAATATATGAATACCAGCGGCAGGATTTTTTCGCTTACCCACCCTGTTGTATACAGTAAGGCGATCTAGATGACGGCATCAAACGACGGATGATGTGACATGGCATTTTAAAAAAAAACAATGCATCAGTAGTGGAAATCAGTGCATAGGAGAAGAAGGCCCCAGTCAACAGAAAAGGGGAAGGTGGGGCTTATTAAACAGGTCTTCAATCCTCAAGGGAAACGGTCAGGAGCAGGGTAGATACAACGCCCAAAACCATAAACGTAGCAAAACGTCAAGTTGCAGCAAGATTCTATGAGCTGGTTTAACCCAACACCACTTGCCAGCCTCACCCAACACAAGGCAATAGCGTGGCGCTCGTGCATCCAAGCTATTTCCTTCAATGCATAGCTCCCTCCCCTATCCCCCCACTTGACAGTTCACTGACAGGGCTGTGTTTACGCACCAATTTATCAGCACCCGCCTCCAATGCGCAGCTATCTACTCCACCTCCCCAAGTCATCGGTGAACGAAATTGTGGCAGCTACAACCACTGTACAAGTACGCGGTTCTTACAGCTGACAATGATGATGATGATGATGACCCAACACAAGGTTAGTCATCATCATCATCGACAGCATGACATCAGTCTTCAACACCGATGTTTCACTGCCGTACAACCATGGTTTACTTGAAAGCCTTATTGTGAAGAAAAGAATAAAGGTGGATGGGGAAGGGACTTAGTGCTTGCTTACTACAACCATTCCGAGGTGCCTACACCTCCAGACACTCGCACACAGGCAATCTGGATAGAAACTGACAACAAGATCGCCACTGACATCGGTTGGCAGCCATATCTTGCAATGTCTCCAACTAGGCGCAGTGGGTATCACGCGGTCCCCATCCTGGAAGGCGAGTGGCACCGACAGCACCCAGGCGTTTCGTAAGCTCCTTCCTACCCCTCTGCCAGGTCAAGGGTTGACCACCGCTCTGCTTCCGCCACTCTGAAGTGGGCATGGAAACAGCACTCTCTTCCGGAAACGATGGTTAGGCATACGCAACACATGTCCTAACCAACGCAGCTTCTGGTGCTGGACACATTCTTCAATGGAAGTATCCGTGGTGCAACCGAAGACTCGCTTTCTAACTGCCTCGTTACGGATTCGGCGACACCAACCCATACGAGCTATGGTTCTGAGACAACGATTATCGAACACCTGAAGACGTCTCAATTCCGCTGCTCGAACAGGCCAAGTCTCACAGCCAGACAACAAAACAGCCCGCACTGTAGCTTGATACACACGTCCCTTCAGGTTCAGGGATACACCACTTTGACGCCATAGGTGTCTCAAATAAGCGAACGCGACCCGGGCCTTGCAGATTCGTGCATTGACCTCATCTGTCACACTGCAATCAGAACTAATACAACTTCCAAGATACGTAAAACGCTCCACAACTTCCAGTACCTCTCCCTGGATTGTAAGTGGCGTGTTCAGTGAATGCATATCTACGA
>SJOL01006389.1:64624-197755 GCA_004794785.1 Opisthorchis felineus | reverse complement strand
GAAACTCAACTAGGTTGCTTCCATAAAGCGTGTTCATAACTGACTCAGTCTGGTCATAATAAATTTTTTCTAGCGTCCGTTCGCCTGTGGGTAAACATGGATACTTTACTCTCTGAGTCTGCGCAACACTGTAGGTTGGAGAAACAAACCACACAGAATAGAGGAAAAAATATCATCCCGTAAAATGTGGTGTTTCGTGGGCCTGAGCTTTACGTATAGAATCATGGCTAATCTCGGCACTAGCGATGGAAGCTGTTCATCCCATGAACGCGACCTCGGTTAAATGTTTACTAGCTTGCAACTAAACACCACCCGAGTGGCTGGAGCAAACGTGCGGATCGATAGTTTTATTTGTCCGAGATGCACTTCAGGCTGGGGCATGCTATCCAAGAGCACTGTGACCTTCGAGCACGAGCTCGAAAACCATCGTGCTGGACCGCCCACTGCTTCACTGAATGGCGCAATCTTGACCAAACAAGGCTGTTCTGTTAAGAGGTCAGTAAAAATGTAGTCCACCAGCAATACAACTTTCATTGATTTTTTGTTCACCTCAGCCAGTGTTTTCGTTTAAATACGTTTCTTTTAATAGCTAGAGAAAACGAACGAATGATGTAAAAATATAAAGCAGGAAAGAGAAAGCACCCAACACTCTTAAGCCATCCAAATACTAGCTGTGGTAGCATCTGCAATTCCATTAAGCCTTGTGTTCTTTTGCTTGCTGCACGTTAACTGCGTCACCCCTCCATGTAGCACACTCTCCAGCGCCATTTGAACAACCTAAGGTGACATGCAGCGTTTATTGTTCCCCACTATACTACTTTATTATCTGTTGCAAAAACATGACTCTATATGAAGTTACTGCTACTAAACCCTCAGAAACACCTCCAGCCGGAAGGCCGTAATTAACAACTCTTATCATGCGCCGACGATATGAGAATGTTTCAGAGATCGGGTATATATTCTTGGTTGGCCGACATGTGAAAGACGCACACAAGTGATTTGTCTTGTTTAAACGTCAGCCACTCACAGGCCACTTGTGAATCCTCTTGAGTTCCTTTCTGAGAGTTTCAGGTTGTCAGGAAGACGCAAGCTCGCGAAAAATCTCTCGGAAGCCGGTCAGCGGAAAATTCTAGGGACAGCGTTTTTCGGTAGCAGAACATGCCGCAGATGACTTGTTGCTGGTCGAAAATTCGTTCACTCAGCTGAGCGGAAACTATGCTTTAAGTGAAACATCAACTAACTCACTGAGCAGTGGCTTCATGTCTGCTATATTTAGCTAGCCTTTCCAATAGTGTGCTCTGTCTTTTCACCACATTGGCCGGGTCTATGTAGAAAGCATCTTCTCAACTCGACACAAAACTTCGTCTACCAAAATATTGACTGAGCACAAATTCGGTCGAGAAGGATTCATTTCGTTGGGGGCCAATTCGTGGCATGGTGCTTAGGCTACTTGTCTATAAATTGACTTGCGGTTGGCCTGAAGCAATCGATTTCGCTTCTTCAAACCAGGAAGAGGGGATTAATTGGCGGCGTTTGGTCAGATTTGATCTTGCCTTCAGAATTTTCTGTGACCACCCCTTGTATTGATCTGTTGCTAAAATTGATGGGCTTTTGACCGAACGGAAAAAATAGTTCAAAAGGCCCCTTCCAGACGCCTGCTGTGCGGGAGAATGATGGGTTTTTTGGTTTCATTTTGACGGTCCGGGGATTAGTGTATCTGTATGGGCCACAAAAGCCGCGGACTTTAGTCACAAAATGTGTTTATTGTTTGAAAAAATGCCAACGTAACAGGCGTACACTAGCTCATAACAATTTTTGCGCCTCTGACGTCCAACCAGCAAAGGCTTTCAAGGTTTGCCTTCGTGAGGGATCACTTTTGGCATGACGACAAAAGGAATTGGAGTAGGACGCGAACCTCAGAACCGGAATGGCCGGTCACCTAATTTTTCGGCGTATAGGTCAGCAACGCATTTATATTTGATACCCGAATATAGATTTTGGAGTGAATCACGCGCTTAGATTTGTGTCGTCACTAAGTCTAGTTTTTTATTCCATTAGTTTCTTGGCTCGGCCTGAAAAAGCTCAGATAGATTTTGTGATGCACATTTGGGAGTTTCTGTACTGCTGCTATTTACTCTCAGTCTTTTCATTGGCTGGTGATTTCCGGCCTTGCCAAACCCTGAAGTGCGTGCTAACTAGTGCTGACACCTGTGAGTACGCCCATCTTTTCGCTTTCAGTTGCATAAGCTGCATAATAAAAAACAAAACGATGTCTCAGAGGTTAAGGGGAACCCCATCCCCGTCCGGTCTGAGTGCAAGCCCACCTATGGGGGAAGTCTTTGACCGCATTGCCCGGTAGAGTTCGGTATGTGATTGAACAGAGTAGTCTAATAAATGTTACATTATTTCAAAGTGACACTGCACCGGACTTTGACCTCTACACAGTTAAATTCACCAGATGTACTATGTCAAAATATTGTTATAGTCGGAGCAGCGTGTAACAATTTGCCGTTGTGCTTTCATTGGCTAATCAGTTAGGGGCGTACTGCATGCGGTATTTAATCTCGTCAGTAAAAGTCGGTATACCAGCCACCTACACTGTAGCAATATATCAGTCGTCGATTCTCCTTCTTTAAATAATAGTTATATCCGGAAGAGCCTCAGACAAGTCGTCTGCGTGCTGTATTGTTCTTGGCGCTCTAGTTGTAATGAAATTAACTCAATTATCAGAAGGTGACGAGCACTACTAAGATGTATGTTTATCAAGAATGATGAGTAAAACAGTTGGGCACACCCTGAAGAAATAAGTACAATGCGAATAGTGGCATAATTCAAAAGGTGACTTATCATTTGAGGACGACTGGTGAGGGTTTCTGAGTGAAGGCCTGGACGGGTTTTCTCTACGGTATAGCTGCGAAAGGTGTTTCTTAACCGTCCGTGGAATTGTGAGTATTGGTTGACTTCCTGGCCTGTCCGCGCGCTTGTGCTGGGCCCAGGTGCATGACTATTTGCTGTGTGCAATGTGAAGAGGGAGTGGCTATTACCGTTTGCCAATTACACAAATTTAAAAAATCTTAACCAGATGTGAGTGCAAGTCGCAAGACTGGCACATGATGCACGCTGCAGCCGCGTAAAGGATGAAAATTTTTGGCGTAGTTGTTGTCAGCAAAGGTCGCATGTGAGACAAGATTTTATCACGTGATTTTTTGTTTGTGACGCGTGATCTAGTGTGTGCGGATGCACCAGGCAGACTAAGTGAGGTTGATTGAAGGAACAAGAGAGTGACCACTACATTTTCCAGCTACATTTGCTCCACAGGGGCCATGAAACGTTTCAATTAGTGCAATATTTGAAGTCTTTATTCATGTCTATGTTATTTACGCTACGTGTGAGGAAATAAGCTGTGTTATCTTAAATTTTGTGCTGGCTAAATCATGAGGTGTCTCCCGTGCAGCACTTCTAGTAAAAGAATGGCATAAACCAATTAGACGATTTACACATCATAATCAGCGTAAGTATCTAACTGGTGTATTTTCAGAATTTCGTACGCTTTTTTCCTGCACACAATCAGGTTAACCAACGCATGGCATACATGCTTACTTGATGCCCTCCATAAGGGCGAAACTGGTGATGGGATTTTTCAGCAACCTTATGGGTTCTCTACGTTGAAGAGTTTGTTTCTTGTGTTTCTCCGGAAAACTTGGCCAAGATTTGTGATAACCAAGACCAGGGTAAGACTCAGCATGAGGAAACCACGAAGGTCACTAGCTGAAGACAAATTCCGCTATCTGCTTTCGTTGGTCATAAGTTCACTCCAGCTTCATGGCTTTTTATTAGTTGGGGAAAACCAGGTGGCGCAAGGGCATCCACTGTAAGGCTGCAACGTCATATCAGCATCTTGTTCAGTATTATCAGGCAACTGGCCTTCTATATTTTGGGATGACTGTGGACAGAATACACAAATAAGGCAGTCGACCTGTTTCCTGGTCACTCAGCCGAGTCTGAGGTGCTCGCACTGCGGACTGAAAACATCGGCAAATGTGACAATAGTCGTCTTTCTTGACCGGCATGAGACATCGGTAACAATTGTCGGATAGCGACATTTGATCGCTGAATATCTGCGACAGAATTCTGCCCACGAAGTCAGGACTGGAGGCAAGCAAGTGTTTAGGGGAATCAAGGTTTTTCACATTTCATTCTCCGGTTCATCGAGTTTTCGCAGTAATAGTATAAATTTTCATCCTTTTTCAAACTTCAAGAAAGCACTTTTGACATGTCCTCGTAACGCTTAAACCAAGAGTTAAACGCGCGAGCAGAAAAGAGTCAGATATGAACTCCGCGATTGAGGTCACAGCCGTAACAAGTGAAGAGACGGAAGGCGTTCCCCTATTTCCAGCTGCCATCTTGGCATCAATCACTGAGTCAGTGATTCTGTGAGCCTAAACAATGTCCATTCAAGCTGTTTTCACTACTTTTGCAGTAATCCTTGGAGCTGATTAAATTTCCTGGAGGTGTTGCACTTACGCAGGGGGACTGGAACAACCGTTGTACATTGGCTTAATTTCCTGCTTGATCCTCCCAAGCTGGCATTTCAGGATAACCACCAAAGGCACGGGGGTGCAGCAAAGGCTCAAAACGAGTTAAAACCCACCTACAGCGACTGGTATTCAAAGAGCATATAACGATGACATTCTGGAAATTTGGACGACTTCTGGACACTGACATAAAGTGGATACTGGGATATTTTTGGCTTCATGGTCCGCAGTTTTGACCTATTGGATCTAACCTGTGTGATGGACAGCCAGCGACCAGTTCGTTTGACCAGTCACATACGACTTTGGCTTCTGCGCCCAAATTGCCTAACTACAAACGAAGGGCGTAGGATTACGCCCGGAGCTACCTGGCTGTGAGGTTGTTAGGTTTATTTGTAAACTTGTATGAGACATAAGGATTGAAGTATGATCAAGTCGGCAACCAAATCGCCCCGGATGAAGGCCCCGCGACGGACCATCTAGTAGGAACCTATCGATTTTGTGCGGCCCGTGGTTGGACCTGGGCGAAAACACCACGCCAGCGCGTCCATACAGGGAGGGTTCCTCCCTCCACCAAACATACATCAGAGGTGTCAAACAGGCGTCACCGCCAGACCCGGTTTACGCACCGAAGCAAAAATTGACCCATTGCTACGTTCCACTGCCACCCATAACAATGCACTGGTGATGCCATCTCGATTGGTGGTGAAACTTTTTCAAAAAAATTGCTCAGCCCAGTGAAAAAGCCAACGGCCATCCACGCTACCTGAGCTGCCAACATTCGGCACAATAGCAAATAGTGGGCAGCATTTTTTAATAGCTACACTGTGTTCTCCTACTCGGGTAGAAAATCCAGTATAATATTTGTTGCAGTCCGTGTAGTTGATTTGGTGCGTGAGGTTGTCAGATTATTCGGTTTGTCCTTCGGACTCGAGATCAATTTCCACAATTTAACATGAAGATCAGGTACACATTTAAACTAGAAAACGTAGAGGTCGTAGCACGCAGAAGCACAAAACACGAGGGAACTACCTGGATGACGGTACTTTTTTTCACGTCGACTGGAAAGATGAATCGCTAGCAGGCGATAGATCAAATGTGAGCATGTCCTGATTGGCCAAGGTGTGGGCCAATTGTGAGAGAGCGTTTGGGCTCGGCGCTCCTCGTTCCATCACAAATGCTCTACCCTGACCTTGTGGAGGATTTCGTGATAGCTTCATAAACACATTTGTTATGTCTCCCTTTTGTTTCCTTAAAAGGCTGTCTCAAAGTACCATCTCATTTTGATGCACTTCATTGGGCGGAACATGGAGCCAGTGTCCGACATATGAGTGACAACACCGTTTGGAGTGCGCAACAGTGTCACTAGTGATGTTGGGGACATTATGGGACAACTTTGTCTTGCACCATTAGATGTGGCGAACTCGGAGAAGTTTGCTATGTAGCCGCACACGCGCACGGGGCCCTCTTAAGGGACAGTTTAAGGGGGGACACCTTTGATCTCCATGGAGATCAAAGATGTTCACCGCTATAGTTTCTGTCGAATTACAGGTTGGAAACCAAGAAGAACGGCCGACGTTGGACGTTTGACTAATTGGTGCTGTATGATGGTCTGTCTCAAGGTGTGCACCCCTGGTCGGGGCGAAATCTATGAAACCGTCCGTCCTGGTAACCGATTAACCTGCGCAGAAATGTATCTGAATAGCTCTTGGATGCTACGGCTACTAGACTGATATCACGGTGGGAATCGCTTCCTATTGAAAGTTCTAATCATTCTCGAGACACCTCACTCAAGTGGTGCTCTGTTATCGTTCGAAATCTTCTGTAGTGGGGTCCTCAGACTGCTCACTCGGGCTTCACCGGATTTTTTGAAATGTGTGGCTTCCGGACCGGGTGCTTTATTGCGTCGGAAGAATGAAGTCTCACGCCGGGTTCCTCTTGCTGATGGCAGGTGGTATCGCTCTTCCACTCCGGGTTGTCGGGTTTTCCAAAGATTTACTTGAAGGAGGCTAGCCGAGCTATTCTTTGGATTGTCCAGCCTTCACTTGCTGCGATTCCGTGGATGACTCATTGTTCCATGTTTACCGCGAATCGTTTTATCTGTAACCTGTAACCTGTTGGCTGGATCAGCTAAAATAGGGCGCTACTATTGTCTGCGACGAGTAGTTTGTCCATCTTCTGGGCCTTAAAGGCCCACAAGGGTTCTCTGTGTTACCTGCGGCTCTTGATTATCTGGAGTTTAGGGGATCCGTGTACGTCATAGTGGTTGTCATTTGCCGTATGGCTTTTCCGGTAATGATGAGATTTGCTGATCTCACCGGTATGCAATCGGCTGGCCTGGACAGGAAGTCTGGCATTGTTTCACTGTTCCATTCAATCTTCACCCAATCTCTAACATCAGTGTGACTTTGCGTTTCCAGTGAACTTCCATATTTTGCTCGATACTATTGAGCTGCTGGAACTCGTTGAATTTGGTGAACGGAATAGCTCTCCTTCGGCACGCGTAATGCTGCCAGAGTGAAGCGGTGACCGAGCCCGCACAACGGCATGATCGGAATCAGGTTGCGTACTAATTGAGGCTTCTCGTCGGTAACTGGCCGTCACATGGTTCGACTAAGTTCACGACTAACTTGCGGTTAATGGCTTCCAAATAACTCAGTGTGAATGTTTGTGGTGAAGGTTCCAATTGGTCAGGAACAGGTGACATTCAACACACAACTGTTGGGGTCGCTCCCCATTTTTCATACCCTGAGTATCCGCTCTGAATTTTCCATCTGTCTGTGCTTCGTCGGAGCTTAGTCATCCAACTTTGCGTTCATATCACCGCCTAGGATGAAAGCGTGCGTTCTTGTTGACCGAAGCAGTCGTGACAGGTCTCAACAATGAACTTTCCTCTTTCAGACAACCGTACAGCGCAAAAATGACTTTATGGTATCCTATCCAGAAAAGCGCCTTCAGCCGTGGGCCTGAGTTCAGCCCATCGTCATCATCATTATCATCTTCAGCTGTAAACCTCGTACATGCACAGTGGTTGTACCTGTCACAGTTTCGTTCACCGATGTTCTGTGGATATAGGGCTAGGTAGTGACGCATTGGAGACCGTAATTTTGACCCAGCACAAGGCAGTGGAATACCGAGTGGCCCAGCCGGTAGCCTCTGATTCAAACTTCTAACCCGTAAGGCAATTGATGGTATCCTTGGTTGACCCTACCCGGAGCCAATTACTCAGTAGTCTTATCTACTCGGTGGCTGGCTTAGCTCGAGGTTGCAGGTAATAAGGAACACATGCCTCAATCCTCATGCTGCTGCGCACAGCAAATGCATTTTGAGCCGCATCGGGCTCATGGTAAGGTTTTACTTTTTTTTGCTGTTTTGTGTAATTCGCTTGTCAACCATTGGGCGATTGGAGTGTGCCGGTTTTAGGTCGGGGGTGTGTGTAAGTGGAAGACGTCAGAGTTCTTCAACTTGGACGCACTCGTCACACTACTAGGTTTAACCTTCTTGAATCTCTTCGCCTTCCAAGCGGTCATTTCCGTTGTTTTTGGTCTTTTCTCGCATTGAAGGAACTGGTTGCAATCTTTCCATGGCGCGGTTTTCCTCCTAAAAAGCCATGAGCCCCACAGTCTGTAAGGAAGTACAGCAAAAATAACATTCCTCGAATATTGTCGGATAATTCTGAATAGCAGTTTGAGAGACAAGCAAAGGCATCGGTAGCTTCTAAACTAATCAAACCAGTTAAGTTGACTAAACCACTTAGGATTCCAATTCAAAGTCCTTTCGTTGCTACTCTTACGTGGTAACATTCCGTTCAAGTTCCTTTTTCCCAGTGCTGCTCCTTCGGCTGCTCCATTTGAACAATATCGCAGATTATTTATGGACCAATTGGCGTTGCATAGGCTCAATTTAGTAATCATCCTGGGTTAGACACGATAATGGAGAGTGCCTACTGCAGCTGTGTGCTGAAAACAGACTGTTCCTTTGAAGTACTGAATTCCAGAACAGCGGGAATCGTTGTGACTACGTAGTGCCCACTAACGAACCAATCCCTAACTCAAATAAGCCACACTGGCATCAGTTACCAGTGGCTAAGACCGATTCTTTACCGTTCCTTCTGGAGTATCTGTGTAGATTCCAACCATGCACTTGTTCGTTGCTGCCTTTCGTTGTACTTTTTCTATCTGCACAAAACATGCACACCTCGTCCGGGCATTGAGAAGCTCATGGACCCAGAACTAAAAGTTATCAGAACAGAGTCCTCTAACGCCTGCCGGCTGGTCTGATGTCGGGTGTTATCATTCACTGGAGAGGGATGCCGGAACTTCTACCTACGGTACAACCCAGTCTGTCAATTCCAGTCATTGGGTCTCTGATAGGACCGTGGCTTTGCTTCAGACCTAGCAACAGATCCCTGACGATCCGTGACGATCCAACTCGATGTATTATCTGAAAAAAGGTAAAATCGATTGTCCGCGCAGACCGGAAGGCCTGTTGGATCCAGAAAGCCGAAGGAATGAAGGAAACGAGAAACGCTGGAAACGCTCACAGGTTGTTTCACTTGATTGCTGCAACGAGTCCTCAGAAGCTTCTTGTCAGTGATACCAACGAGAAGCACAATGGTTCTCTGATATCCAACAAAGAGGAACGTTTGTGCTTTGGACGGAATACTCTGAACAACAATTCACTTCACCACCTGCTACTTCCCATGCAAGCTATCAGCCTCTGACAGAAGCATGAACTATGATTACAGAACCTCCGTCGGTTTCGAGAGTGTTCGAGTGCATACATCTATTCAGGTGTCACTGCGTCTGATCCCGACTGTCTTTCGCCTCTCTTGTTCAAGGACGGTGGTGTGTCCCTCAGTCATTGCTTATATAACCTGTTTGCGTCTTTATGAGGGAAAGAGACAACTGGAATGAATCGGAAATCATGTCCACCTTCGAAAAGGATACTCGCAGCGAATGCAGTATTGGCAATGACGGCAGTATGTCTGATGAAGTCAGTGCATGGATCTGAAAGCCCCGAGACACGCTTGCAATTTGGCGTCAGTTGTGGCGTCAACATGATACACCACTGGACCCAAGGGTCACGTTCACCGGGCTACAGTGGGTCTTTGTTGTTGTATGGTTGTAAGACGGCCTGTACGGACAGATTAACTGAAGTGTTTTCAGGTTTTTGACCACCAATATCTCAGAAGCGTTGCTGGTACCGGATGGTACCTCCGAATTCGTACTGGAATAATTAGGAAATAGGTGTTTGCTTGTGCAGCAGATGTACCGGTCGTCGACAGTATCCAACACCATCAACTGCGGTGGTTCGGCCGTGTGCTACGCATGCCGAACGATCGTCCACCGAGACGAGTATGGTTCGTATTCGGAATGGTGCAGACTACATGCGAACAATGTGACTTAGCAGAAGAGTGTGAAAGAGATGACGAGGAGTTCGAGTGTTGTGGGTTGTGAGTGCGGTCCTCCTTCAATAATAGGGTTCCTGCAATCCTCCATGTACGTGGCTGGAAACGATGCAAGAAATGGCGACTAACCGATATCAATTGCTTTCTTGCTGTCCGTTTCTTCCCAGTGTCGATTGAGGAGGTGTAGGGAGGTGTAGGCACCTCAGAACGCCTGCGGTAGGAGAGCACCGGATCTTGTAGCAGACATATCCTTGTTCCCTCAACCAACTTCACTTAATTTGTCTAGTACATCCGTGTTCACTAGATCACGCGGCTCGCCTGCTCCGCAAGCACACAAATCACGTGACAAACCCTGTCTCGCTCGCGACCTTAACCAACAACAGGTCAGTTCCCGTCGTGTACGCATCGGAACGATTCTGTTTTATACACACGTCAAACCTTCCTATATATAGGAAGATACAACACAGTCAACACGCACATACTCGCGCGCACGCAGGGGGCAGGGAGTCAGCTAAACACTTCAAGTCCACGGACAATTACGGAACACGTGTAGCAGCTATACTGCGGAGAAAACACGTTCCCACCGTCCGGACTTTCACCCAGGAACTCTCACGAGTTATCCACAAACGATAAGTCAACTTTTGACTTATTCCATTGTTCGCACTGTATTTATTTTATCATGGTGCAACTAGTAACTGTAAACTACTATCTACCATAGTAAAAACTGTTATTAGTGCACATACCTTCTGTGTTATATTATGACTATCAATTATCATAACCTGTGCACTAATAGTCTCTTCTTCATCCAGTTTTTTTCCTTATAAGTTTAATACTTTGAGTGTAATCAAATGAACTGCGTAGTAGTATGACATCAAAGCACCGTTGTCAAACACTGCTTTTGTTGTCACTGACAATGATAATGAGCCGCTTACTGATTTTAGTGGACAATGACTTGGATTGCGGCATGGGCAGAGTCGTTATCAATGACAATTTAATGGTAATAGTTATTAGTTTTAGCCGTCATGAAACAGTGGGAAAAGGACACCTAGTGAGCACAGGAACCAAATAGGAAGGGTGGAGCCTTAGTGCGAAAAAACCCAATGTTCCCAGTTAAAATGAACAAGAGTACCGAGCACATTTTAGCATCGGAGTGAGATGTCTTCAGACAGACTGATTCACAAGTCCTAGCAAAGACGACCCCAGCGTGCAACGACAGCAACCTGAATACTCACGCCAGGAGAAGAGGGGAACTGTTCTAACGAGAATGATGTGAACATAGGCTCCTTTGGACCCCGAACTACCTCCAACTCATGACAAATAAACGCTTGCTAGACAGTCGAAATGGGAAGCGATAGCATGCTTACCACAGATCAATTACGTACCATGCTCTGCGAGGTTTTTCTGCCAGGAGGGCTCTAAGGTCCGTCTGAATGTGCCCATCCTCATCTCACTTTGGTGTCGTGGATGTTTCCGCAAAACTTTCATCAGGAGTGGTTTTAATGGACCATGGCTGGCGTGCATGGTATTCCTCACCACCTAGCATGACAAGCTTTTTGCTGTTCTGGTGTTAGTGATTTGCTGAAGAGTACTGGTTTACGCAGTATTTCACTGCCGACATGCTTCAGTAATCTAACTCTTGGCGTGCCGCAAAGGCACCGATAGTCAAATGTTTCAAGGCAAGTCACAAACAAGTTATCTTTCAAGTCAAGGTGGATTTCGACTGCATTTTCCGCCATTATGCGGCCAAAGTTGTAGCATATTTGCAGTGTGACTTCGGAACGGCTTAAACCTAAGACGGGATGTGATCCCCTGGGGTCAGTTATCCTTGGGGTGATTGCTGAACGTACAACTTATCGCGGATTCCCCATTAGTCGACATCGATTTTAGATAACAGTTTTGCTTGCATTAAGCTGAAGTTGAATACGGACGATGATTCTGATGAGGACGCTTTAAAAAGTAGCCACAAGCGATTTTATCAGACGGTAAGCCGCCGAGTGACTCAGTTGGAGGCTACTAGATATTAAAAAATGTAGTTTCCGGAAGCTCAATTTTCGTGCAATTTTCCCACGACTCAGCACACTGGTTTTGGATTTATTGCATCGTAAATAGCGTCCACTGCCACGAGAGGCCAAAAAGCCCCTTCTCTTATATTGACATCTCTTCGGGAGTATTGTTGTATTTGGTAACTATTTAAATTCGGGTAGGTTTGTTTTAAAGTGACGAAGGAGTGGAAATGAATGAGGTGTTACGCGAACCTTTTATGCTGTTTTGAACTTTTGCCATTGTTTTTTTAATAAAAAAGAGCCGATTATTTAGCTAAACAGGTATCTCGCCCCGACCTAGTGGCCTTAGATATCATGTGATACCAAAAAATATGAAGTATTCATTGTCTTGCAATGGACCCTTCAGTGTTTTCTAATTCTGACCGACTGCTTCACCGACTTGACTACTAGTGAACAGGTGAATGTTGTATCAGTTATTTTTTCCAACTGATGAACACTTTTGTTGTAGGTTCTTACGAACTATGGCACCAACACGTTCAGCTGAACTCTTAACCTTGAACAGCCTAACAGAAGGACAGGAGCCTACAGAAGATGGAAAACGCTTGTGGTACTCCAAGATAAGTTGCCTTAATCTTCTCTCCTAGGTCAAGTATACTGAAGGAAGTTACCCACAAAGCATCGTTCAAGTTGCCGTCTACAAGAGCCTTAGTTGTTCTGGGGGATGACGAAACGGGAAAAACAACGCTGATAGCCAAACTTCAGGGCACCGAAGATCCAAAAGAGAGTTTTGGTTTGGAATATACTTTCATTGACATTAAAGATGAGGATAGAGATGGTAAGTAAATTCAGTCGTCACCACATAACTGAATTTTGTTTTCCAGATCAGACGAAACTTAGCGTATGGATTCTCGATGGAGATGCCATAGAAAGCCGTCTTTTAAAGTTTGCCCTAAACGCCGATAATTTTGGGGAGTGCGTAGTCGTATTGTTGGTTAGCATGGCTGAACCATGGAAGATTGCGGAAAGTTTGGAAAAATGGGCGGGTGTTTTGGAACGGCATATAAATCAAATAGGAATTCCACTCGAAACTCTATCCGAGTATCGCAATGGCTGTAAGTTTTCACGTTTTGTATTGAAAATGCCATGAAGGACCAGGAACTTATTTCTTCTTCCCCTCTTCCTCTGACGCGCGTTTTTATCTCAGAAGCATACACCCCTTTTAAGTTATTTATTCCACGGTTGTACTACGCTTAGTCATCACAGGTGCAAGAGGTTCTTTCTTGAAAAAGTACTCCTCACGGTCTTATTGCGGTCGTTTACGGAGTCCAAATGGTACGGAGGTTCGCATGTGAGAATAGCGGTTCGCATTCCATTTCTCTTTCGTTTTTTGGAAGTCAGCGCTCTGAACGCCACGTATCGTGAGGATTGACACCAATTATTACGACAGCCGCACCTGCCGTTGTTAATGAGCTTGCGATATCCAACTGGTAAGGAAGCGAATACATGACTTCCAGCACCAGAAGACCAAGTCGTTGGCTGCGACTAATCTCAAGGTCACATCCACATTATTGTCATTATAACAGCCATCCATCTGTCCTGGCGCAATTATCCCCGTGAGTCCACACCAGAGGGGGGAGGGAGGAAGCACTAGACTCGAGTTTCGCTTTTCTTAGAGCTCATCAACAATGCATATTACTGGCCATGCCTGGGTCTCCACTCCGGGCATCTGACATGCAAGGCGAGCGTGTTACCACTACTCCAACAGCGCACACTGGATGCACCTGAATTGTCACGTTTGAGCAGGCGAGCCTATTCACGCTTGAGTGATGTAATTCGTTCAATCGATGCCTCAAATAACGACCCAGTAACCGCCCTTCTTTCTCTTTCCCATATTCGTTCTTCTGTCCTCACATCTTCATAGACCCATTCTCAAGGACTGACAAATCCGTTTGCCATCCACTGTCACTAACTGCACTACCTACGCTTGACTCAACCGTAAACACTTCGAAATGATTCCTTACATCTCGGCGATCGGTTCATCTGACAGTCTTTAACGTTCGCCGGACAACAGACTGCTCTTGCATGCACGCTGGACCCGTCCTAAATCGATGTGTTCTGTCTCTCTGAAACGAGGATCCAAGACTCAAGTCCGGTTGTTGGATTGACTATATCATCGGTTTTCTCTCGCTTCCGACGATCCGGAAGCTGCCACGGCTCGTTTGGTATTGTTTTGAGCTATAGAGCTGAAGGGTCTCTGCTTGAATGCTGTCAATTGATGGACGCCTCTATGCGGTTAGTTTGGCATCATCTGTAAGAATATCCGATAATCGCTGCCTGTTCGTCGTATCTGCTTACACCCCAACAGCCCCTCGTTCTGATAATCTGAAAGACAACTGGTATATGGCTTTGAGCGCCCTATTACCGTGGGCTAAAAGCTCGTATATTGTTGTGGTCCCAGGGAACATGAATGGAAAATTGGACTGCTGCCGCTTAGATACATTTGGGTGGTCGCCTTGGACTGAAGTCGGAACGCATGGACAACGGCAGGTGCCTACTGCAGTTATGTGCTGGACACAGACTGATTTTGTGTGGTACTGACTTCTAAAACAACCGAAGCCGCTTGACCACGGGGTGGCCTCCACGAGCAAGCCGACCTCCACTGCAAATGAACCACGAGCTGGAGCTGGCTCAGTGGTTGAGGCGCGAACTTAGTGAACGGAAGGTCCGTGCTCCCAACTCAACTGTGGCATCCGGATTGCTCCTGTCTAGGCTTGGGCAACGTGTAAGTGACAGCCCTCGTGCTTCTTTCGGGTGGCGTGGCAGCTTTGCACCGAAAGGGTATTACAGCTGAGTGATTATTATCTTATTTGGGTAGAGCACATCGTCATCAGCTACAGGTAGCGCGGATCAATTACCAACTGCCGCTCGTTCTGGAACACCCATGTGGATTCGGATCACACACTTGTCCGTTGCTGCTTTTCGCTTTATAGGGGCGCGCAAGCTGTGCACCTCTCACCTGGCTATCGGGAAACTCTCGGACCGAAATATGAAGCGAACTTACCAAAACCACCTACTGCAGCCTATTCTGGATGTTGACTGCTATTTGAAAGTACTGTCCGCAGTCCCGCAAGATGCTGAGCGCGTTGCTTGTGAAACGGCGCAACCAAATAAATCTAAGCACTGGATCTCAAGCGAAACTCAACCTCGAAGTTCGGAAAGCTAAACCTCCTGGTCGACGGTACAAAACAACTTAACAAACTATCGGACACCAGGTGACAAAAAGCATCTGCGCGGATCAAGAAATCCGGTGTGTCTAGAGTGTGGAGGAGGTGGATGAAGCGAGTAACTTTGGAACTGTGCAAAACTTGTTCCAAGTGATACTCGCAATGGGCCGAGAAATGCTTCTGGTGAACAAAACAATTAACGATAAAAAATGGCTCGCTTCTAACAAAGAGGAATGTCTGAATTGTCGGGCTGAACACTTTCAACAATATCTCAACCCGAAATTTGGTATTGCTCAGCGGGGTTCCTGATCCGCGACGGAGTCCTTGTCGCTAAATTGGGAGCCTCCGACGGCTTCCAAAATACGCGAAAGCTCTTCTCTCAAGCGCCATGGGCTAGGGTGCTGACAAACTTCACTATGCTTTGTTTAGCGATTGGGGTGAAGTCCTCAGTGGAAGTGTATGGGGCGTTCTCTAAAGGCTTTTCCACGAGTAGTGGTGACCGACAGTGGTGTTCACTCTTTCCATTTTCGTTTTTCCTCCACATGGATAATGTAATGAGACGAACACAAGTGGTCACGAAAACTCCAGCATTCATACCTCCGCTGTAGAAGCTTGTCTATCTGGAATATGCAGATGGCACTTTTCCCATTAAAAAGAATAGGAAGCGCAGACGTTACTAGAAAAGCTGATTATGGTCGTCCAATCCTTCGAAGTTCTCTCGCCCAACAGCGTGCAAAGTCACGCTGTGGGACTTAATTCCCTCTGAACGTCAGGGAGCGACACTGGAAGTTTTAGAACACTTCGCGTATCTCGGAGTTGCATTATATCCGACGGTGGTATGACAGACGAAGTCAACGCACGAATCTCAGTGCTGGAAATTGTCTTTACCAGTTTGCGTCACTTGTGGCGTTATTGGGTCAGTGGCATATCATTGGGTCTCAAGCGGGACGTGCATCAGGCTACGGTGTAGGTTCTATTGGTGTACGGCTGCGAGACAGCCACTGCGGGTAAAGGATCTGAGACATCTTCAAGTTATTTACAACCGAAGTCCCAGAACTACGACTTAAATCCACTGGAATGAGCGAATTCCAAATGAAATGACGGGGAACGGGTCTCTGATGAAGCAGAAGACACGTCAATCAAAGAATGCATTCAGGACTGCAAGTTAAGGTGGCTGCGTCAAGCCGAGTTAACGCTTACCGAGAGAGGCGCTGTTTTCCGTTCCTAATTTGAAGTGGGGAAACTTAGAGGTGAACGGATTGTGACGTAACAGTATGGAATGGGAAATATTGCGAAAAGTTTTAATGTTGTTCACATTCTGGGATGGGGCCCACGTTACCCTCCCTTGGCTGAAGACACTGAAAGATATGACGTCTAACCGATTTTCATGGCATTCATGCTGTCAGTTTCTGTCCAGATTGTTTGACTGAGTGTTGGGGGTGCAGGCACCCCGTATGTTTGTGATAGACTAGCTCCAGAATTCCTTACTTGTCCCCTCTTTCTCTCCATTAAGGCTCCGCTCAGACATATTGGCCTGGTTACTCGGCAGTGAAATACCAGTGTTCTCATCTGGCAGTGCTGTCAGTGATGATGGTGGCGAACTGTCCTGGTTGTGTCAATCGGTTGACTGCCACAAGCGCTAGTCAGCAACTATATTTGATTACGCTGACCATATGACGTTCTGCAGGAAACAGGCTGAACGGGCCAAAAACCACCCGCATCCCGGCAGTAGCACTGCTCGTCTTCCACGACTAGTTATTCACCACAAATGGGTTGGTTACAGCCAACTTTATCAAGAGTTTATCTCTCCGTCCACGATCTGAGGACGCATCTGTCCCGTCCGAAGAACTCTCCTGGTTCTGTGCAGGTCCAGATGAGCCCTGTTTTTAAGGTTCCAACATGTTCTACCAGGATTACAAGTGTTTCTGGACGAATGTATGAATAACATCGAGATCAGAACTTGTTTGAAATGCCGGTAATGTTTCTGAGTCATTTACTTTCAAGAAAACGGCTAGTCTGAGCCATGAGATCACCTAAGTCTAGAGTGGGTTTTTCTTGGCGTAACATTATTCGTTTTCGAACTGGAACTACTTTTCAGTCTAGGTATTTGGAGGTACTGAAGGTGGTAATACCTACCGTCTCTCTGGACCTCACATGAGCTTCAGATTGCATGACTCTAGATTCTCTGGCGATGTAACTTTGAGTGCTTTTTTCCTCATGTTTAAAAAACTGTGTTGATCAGCCCTTGGTTTTGACAGAGTTACCGTGTACAATATTGCGGCGTTGCCAGCAAAGGACCTATCTTTGGCATCCCGAAATCATCGACCGCTCCCGTTATCAGACTTTATGCATCGTTTGTTTCAGAAGTGAGGGCGTAACTGATACACGTAGCCGAAATTTACGTAGCAGATACACTACGAAATCCAAACAACTACCAAGGAGTATTGTAACTTCCTATTTCATTGCTTGTTTGATATAACCAGACTCGGAGGAAATCACTGATCCAAAGTGGTCCAGATTTCCGCACTTCTCTGTTATTTTGATGACCGATTAACTGATTTGCAAATAACCTTGGTATTATAGTGATCAGACAATTCCGCGATTATGTGGAGCCTGATGCACTGTTAGCACCCAACACGCCGGCTCCGATTTCCCATGCGCCGTTAGCGACGGCACCCATCAACCCGCGGCGTCCACACTCGGTTGGTTTGCATCCAGCTACGGCAGCTCTCCTGTCTTCCACGCTTACCGCTCCTACCGTCACCACTAACACCAATGGATCTTCTGGAGCCCCCGCATCAACACCTGATGGTGAGAATATCGACGAACATCCACCAGTGGAAGCACCTCTAGATGACACTGTCTTGTCAGCAAATTTGGGTATCCCGATGATCGTTGTTGTAACTAAAGTAAGCGATTGATTCGATCAAAAATATATGTACCAGGCTTGTGTTTATCGTTTGTTTGGCCGCCGCTTCAGGTAGGTTGTTTGCGGGATAGACTAAGTGGGCGTGAATATCTTAGTCTCTCTACCAGAGCACTCTTGCCGACTCTCGGACCCTTCTTGTATTTTGTTTCGGCATTCATATTTATGCCTGCACCATAGTCTTGCCACTTTGGGGGTATCGTTCTCAGTGTACCTCCATAGCTTGTTGAATTGAACGTTGTGAAGGCGGAATAGCTGATGACTTTTGTTCGTAGCTGCGACTGAGTCCAGTTTCAACCGGTTTGAACGAGATTGGAATTGAAGCAAGCAGACAGACTGTGCTGCCTGTAATAAGGTTAGGTTAGCTTGGCTGCGGTGGTAATAGTTCATGTACGTCCTACCCACACTGCTGCACCCATACGTAAGCGCTGGAACGCGCCTTTCTTATTTGAGGGGCTGTAGATTCGAATCCACTTAGATATTCTTGGGATATGCACTGCTGACGATCTCCAGAAAAGATGGAGATGCACTACGGTGTTTGTCGTTTTCTTGGCATGGACTGATTTCACCTGCAGGATAAACACGAACTATTTTATTCCTGTTCATTTTATTACCACTGACAAATGGTGACCGCATGCGGCCGTGTGTGCGCAACACTCAGAGACAAGTGTGTGCGCGCTCTGGTTGGTGCGGAAGCACGATCGGTCTCCGTTCCCTGTCTAATTCCAAGAAGCCACCAGAAAATATCTCCCGCTCACTAAAACAGCCAACCTAACGGGACACATGCTCTAATCAAAGAAATGCACGGACCCATACTGTTACAGTTGTAATTGTGAGTAGCAGCATTTACACGCCACGACCACCAGCTAATTCGATCTTTTTCGACACCGCCCACCTGACCATCTGATGAAACAGTGGGTTGATAACTTAGGGCGCCAAATGCTAATCGTATAGAACCTATTACAGGAACGCCTAGTGTCTGCGGTGCTTGCCGTTCACGTCATCCTATCAACTAACATCTTGATGGCTCATACTCCGGCCCACATCTGTCCAGTTGAGTGAGAGATTGGGTAGATATCACTTCAAGTGACACTGAATGCACTCGCCAGCCGTCCTAGTGGACAATGGCTCCCAAAAGTCATTTTAAACTCGCTGTCCGAAACTGCGAACCAAGTTCACTTTCGGTACGGCAACCGCGGATTAGATTCAAGCAAATAAGGAAGAATTATTTGTTCATGACGCTGTCTATTGGTGCGGCTAGATTGCCAAATGCACATTGCGAGTCCAGTGACTATGGTTTCCAAGGTGCTCTCTAGTATTATCCTACGCAGGTTAATCCATTATCGAGAGTCAGCTTTTCGAGAATCAGGCTAGTCTTCATCTTGACCGGGGTTGCATCGATCATATCTTCACTTTGCGACAAGTGTTGGAACTTCCGACGACCAACAGTTACCATTTTTCCCGACCTGAAAATCGATTTTGACTGACCGTCCATACTGGCAGTCTGACGATGAAGGGTGTCCCTTCTAAATTCTCGTCTCTTTAACGGACTTTGTATGCATCCTTCCGTGGGCACGTACATGTCTACGAATTCTCTCCTGAATTTACCACAACCAGTGGCGTCAGGCAAGGATGTCCTCTGTCGCCGTTCCTCTTTAGCTTCGTAACTGATGTGCCGCTTGAATCCTCTTTACGTGCTTTTAACACTTCGAGGATCGAAATACTGTCGGGGCGTTCGTGCGCTTGCGATATCGCTATTCTTGGATCAAACCCTATAGAAATATAAACTACTTCAAATAACCAAAATAATTTTGCTGTTCGGTTCGGCATGCACTTTAAGCCCATAAAGTGTGAAGTGTTACTGTAGGACTGGGTGGGATCAAGCTCAAACCCCGGTCGATGTGGTAGATAAGTTCATCTATCTGGGCAGCTGCATTAGTCCTGGCGGACTGGCAAAAGACGAAATCACTCCATGAATTGGGAAGGCCAGGGCAGCGTTTGCTAACCTGCGACGTTTCTGGCGTGTCTGTGTGACGGGCAGAGTGTGCACTGGTGGTTGATCAAGTAGCCGATAACCCGTGTGCCGGGCGTGGCAATTAGCTTGCAGACGTTTCCCCACCAATCGGCGTGACATTATCAACGCGTGGTTGATGCGTGATTTTCATGTCACCTGTTGAACTTTCTCTCGAAGAAATCCTCTTGATGGTAACGCAGTTTATATTCCACGGAACGGTGCTCGTCTGGCAATCTTTTTGGTATCTCTGATCCATCACTTAAGTGATAACTTGGCACCGACCTTTCGCGAGTGATCAATCACCTGACATTTACAAGCTATTTTATGTCGCCCAGCTTCTTCTGCTGTCTCCTTCTAATCAATTTCATTTCATTTTCTGGTTTTATTCTGCGTCCGGATGCGTTTTGCTATTAACCACAACTTATGGGAGTCGGTTGGCAACTCTCACTTTACATTCACAACACGTGCTTTCCAAACTTGTTGCGATCCGTGAGCTCATCTGAGTGATGAGGAACATTGTAATTTGTCTACTTTCCATTTGTAAAGTTTTCGAAAACTGAAAGGAGTCCATGGAATCGTTTCACCATGGCTTGGTAAACGATCGATAGTTTTTAACTGGGCGACGTTTCGCTTCTGACACAGAAGCTTCATCAGTCCAAGTGATGGTGGCGTACGGTTATCAGAAAGAGAAGTCATCAACAGGAGTAGCTTAGATCTGAGAAGAGCACTTAATCTCATTTCCCTCCCCTCCAAAATAAGTTGTTGTAGCACTCACAAGCGCACACAGACCAACGAAATCTACCAGTGGCACCCAAGATGAATCATCGATTGAAGTGGAATACTAAGGAACTAAACTCGATCAAAACTAAGTAAAAACTCTGCTCAACAACATCATAAACGAGAGATCCAGCTGGGTTCCAGGTGAGCCTCCTGTCTAAATCAAGTTGGTAAGAAAATGAGTGTATTTCGGTAATTTGAAACTCCCCCAACTCATCAACTGTAGGATTTAGGCAACCACACTAACCGACAAGACCCTTTAACTGACATTCAACACTGATCAGGTGTACTAATCTCAAGAGGTTTTACCGATCGGTTCTCCGTCTGCCTTAAAACCTGGCCAACTTAGAGATCTGCTCACTTGGCCCGATGAAGCTTTTGTGTCAAAAGCGAAACGTTGCCCAGCAATAAATCCACCGACTGTTTACCAAACCTCTCTGAAACGACAAATGTAATTGTTGACGACTGAATCAGTGGCCCATAAAATGTCAAAGTAAAGTAAAGGAGCTAATTTGAAGTTCTCCCAACCCATCAACGCAAGATTTTGGCAACGCAATAACCGACAAGAGGCGTTAATTGACACTCAACACCGACCTAGTGCTCTAATATGAAGACGTCGTACCGATTGGTTCTCCGTCTGCCTTAAAACCTGGCCAACTTAGAGACCTGCTCACTTGGCCTGATGAAGCTTTTGTGTCAAAAGCGAAACGTTGCCCAGTTAAAAAAAATTACCGATTGTTTACCAAGCTCTTCTGAAACGATGACCTCTCAATCGGTTCCAGACTTTTTCCAATTGATTGAAAGTCAATAGAATGTTCGCGATTGAAGGTGCTACCTGTCTTGTGAGTCTCACCGTATCTTCATTATTCTCTGGCCAGCGCTTGGATGGATACTGTATTACGACGGTTGCCTGTATTGTTCCTTTACTTATTTTATTCGATATTCTCTCTCATTCATTCGCGCTCCTGTTGTGCTTGATCTGCATTTTCTTCCAGAACTATTTTGATGATTGAACTCTCAACCCTCACCTAGCTGAATAACTTTTAACCGTGTTTTTTTACTGTGCTACTCCCAAACCCACTTTCAGACTGACGTGATGAACACACTGGAGAAGGAAGAGGGTTTCACCGACGAACACTTTGACTACATCCAGATGCACATCCGGCGTTTTTGTCTAAAATGTACGTTCGCAAGCCTAGTATTTGACGAACCTTTTTGTCGGGATGTTAATTCCCACTGCCTATTCCATTGATATGTTGGCATTGTCTGCTGGTTACCGCGTTAGGGTTATCCTTTGAATCATACAATCGTCAATTTGGTGCTGCGTGCTATGAATGAAGAGACACCTCCCACAGTTTAACTCACAGATGAACCTTTGAGCGTCTATTGTCCTTCTCTGTTCTCAGCCTTTGTTTCCATTTCAAGCTTGCCCAGACTATCTTGAACTGTTGCCCTAACTTATAGTTTGCATCGATTTGCCACTATGTTCGTCATACTGATAGTAGTGTGCTTATGCTAATCACCTCTTCATGGAAAGTGAGACATCTGCATCCTTCTGTTGCACCTACTAGCAGAAGGCTGAACACCGCAGTCACCGTTTTGATCAAAATACCGTAGTTTCAAAGGTATTGGGCGTACAGGAATGAAGTTTACCTTACTGAGAACGTGTATCGAGTACAAGAGGACGAATCTTCAAGACAGGTTACGAGAGCCGCTGATACAGTTCTTACGAGGTCCGGCGAAGCTTGGTCATCAAAGTTACCATTATCTAGTTATTGTTTTACCTCGGCGTATCATATTTCATCTTCATCTGTTATCCTATCCCATGTAGACGGTGCGGCTTTGTTTTACGTCTCAGTCAAGGAGAACAAGCACTGCGATCTACTCAATCGTTACCTACAAAGTCGAATCTATGGGTTCCCTTTCACGCAAGCAGCGTACGTTGTCGAGCGTGACTGCGTGTTTGTGTAAGTTTAAAAGATTCGCAACCATCGTTCTCCCTTCTGTTAAAACAGTGTATCTTGTACGTCATTAAACCTAAACATTTTGCGGAGGAATTTTATTGTAAAGTGCATAAACACGCATAGCAACAAGTGAAGAAAACTGAGATGAAGGTGGCTTCCCAGCTGTTCTGGACAAGAAGCAAAATAGGTCGGTCAGGCAATGGGATGGGTGATATTTTGGTACAGTATCTAGAGAAACAGAATTTTTGGAACGATTGGAAGTCTCTGGAACGGGCACAGCTGACGCCACTTCGGAAAAGCATTTCCATAATAGAAACGACAAATTATAGAGGAGGTAGTACCTGCCGATGATGGGAGGCTGAAGCTGATTGGTAAGAAATAGGATGACAATGTGGCGGATAATTTTTTCTTTGAATTCGGTTCGGAAGTTGGAGCCAAATGGAAGGGTCCCATCATGGATAAGGCGAAGGTGAGAGCTGTAGTTAACGAGGAGCAAGTATTTTCGGACGCATTAGAGGGAACTAACCAACTTGGATTCATCACCGGCAAACATTTGGACGTCGGTGGACTAAGAGGTTGTCGAAAACGTCTAAACCTAGGGCAGTGAGGGATGGTGATGGGGGTGCACGGTCTGAGCAGAGAATATGTTTGCAATTGGCATCCGAGAAGTATTGCATTTTGGACGTCCATCGCTGTTGAGAAGGTAGTGAAGGCAAAAAACAGATGTGCCATCAGGGAAGAAGAAGAAATTTAACAAAAAACGAGTCGGATTTTTCTAATGAAGTGAGGATAGATGAGTTGCAGGTAGTGGAGGGTGAATGTAAGTGCAGACCATCCCCGATGAGATGGGGAATAGTTTGTGAACAAGAGATGGGTCATGCCACCGGTTCCGAAAACTTTCGTATTGTTTGGGAGCAGGACCGAAGGGGATAGAGAAGACAGGTATTGATTGGCTGAATCAGTATTCTTTTCTAGGCTGTGTGCGGTTTTAAAATACAACAGAGAATTGAGAGCGAGCAGAACGATGTCGTCATCAGTGTTGCGTAAACCGTCAACCCAACCCTTTGTCTTGAAGTGGCGGACCACAAAAGGTTCTTACAGGTTGGGCGCTGATATATCCCCAGATGGTAGCATTAAGCATTCACCAGGTGTTCATGCAGCGATTGTAAACTAGGTCCTCAGGCTCTTGTCCTGGCGACTGACTCCTGTAATTGGATGGAATGACCTAGTTGGCGTCCCATTTCTATCCGTGAACGCCGGTTAGTGGGCAGGTCTGTGAACGCTGATCCCTTATTCCGATCTCGCTACAAATTGAATTTGTCGGTTCTGGTCTAATTCTTCAGTCTCCCTCTGGGACGGCAGTTCCGTTCTAAACATGGTCAAACGCCTCAAAAACGTTCGCATGGTCAACTTTGAGGCTTTTGGAGTGTACTGCCGAACTACTGAGGGCCTTATGAACATTCAGTATTCAATAGTGTGCTCACTTCGTCTGACTACATGACGATTAGTTTCTTACACATCACACTATGCATTTCTGCCTTTCGCATACCTCATCTGTGTGACTTTCGGCCGTTTGCAGGTTGAAACCTCAGGTGACCCGCTGTGGCCATGCATCGTAGTTGTCACTGAAATCCTCATATTTGGAAGCGCGAATGTAGCGAGCCCGGCCTAATTCTATGTGATATGCCTGCTAATATTGTCATTAATACCTGGTCACTCCAAGTAAACTATTAACTCATGGCCAAAGTTTGAGAAGCTACTTTATGGAATGCGCAATGCGCTGGTCCTTTTGTTGTTAGTGCTGACCCGAAGCAAACAATGCTGCACTTTAAGTAGAAAAACTCTGTAGGTTCAAACAGCACCATCAATTGGATCAGTTTCATGTGATGCTTTTAAGTTCCCTAAGTTGGTACGTCTTATCACTACGTGGCAATGCGTTCACAGTCCATACAACTTGAGCTGCCTTGCGTTGACAGATTTCCTACCAGGTTCCGCACTTCCCTATTACTTTTACAGACCAACCGGTTGGGATAGTGAGAAGAAAATCGCCATTCTAGAGGAGAACTTTGCAAAAATCAACAGTGGTGATCCGTACACAGACGTCGTACCCAGACCTGCCCCGCGGAAGACGGCGGTTCGCGAACCGGAAGTGGTGGCCCCGGACGATCAGGTGCGTGCTCGTGCCTAGTCTGCTTGACATACGGTGATTAGCCTACTCAACATCCAGTGGACGCCAAAGACCACGTCCAAACCTAGGAAATCAGCTTTCTTCTATGGAAACGTAAAATTTCCGGCAAAACCTTTCAGCTATTTCTAATGGACGAAGTTACCGGCATTTAAATGGGGTCTGCACTTTACTGTCAGTCTGGAAAACCGGGCGCAACAAACTGATTGTCGCTCTTCACCGTGGCTGTTATCTGTGTATTGTACTCTATTTCGCAAGATTTAAAAAGTCACATCTAACTTCTTTATAACAGCAGATATGCAAATTATGAGAACGGAAGCTAGCAGTTAATTTCGAGGCTTCGGGTTGAAGATCGAAATCGATTCGTCGACGTTCAAATCGATGATAACGTAGCTCGATGTCTCTCACACCAAGCGTAGTAGGAGTGCGCTGGTCATTCGAGCGAGCAACAGCAGCAGTCATGCTTTTGATGAGGAGACAACATTGTTCCACCGATGACCATTCATGCAGGGCAACTCCCCGGTTGGTGTTATTGATGCTGAGCGATTACACATCACGTTCACTCACTTTACTTGGACATCTGCTATTTCAGACGACCTAGTTTGTACCTTGCTCCCGGGTGGGTTATCTCAACGGATACACTTGGATCATTTCGTATGTCATATTCATTAGAATAGTCAGACAACTTACTTTGCGGAAGACCTATATTAGGTACCAAGCTGCTGAGCTTGGAGTTTTACAAGCATGCAGTTTACGCCTTCCAAATGCAAAGTAATTCTCCAGGGTTCTCCACTCCCTGTGTGCCCTTCTGAAACTTCAGAGTGATGAACTTGTGTTTGTTGATAGTTTTACTCACCTTGACAGCTGCGTAACCCGTGACTGAACTGCTACAGATGAAGTCAACGCACACACAGTGCGAGTAGTACTAGGCAATTCTTGTTACCTTTGGCGTCAGAAAGGGTCGTGTCTAAGAGAAAACTGTGAGAGAAGTCCTATTCTATCACTGCGAAACTTCACCCCTCTCATTCTGGAATGCGCTAACTGGCTGCAACTTGGACGCAATGTAGCACTTCGTAAGTGGGTACTGGGTAGTTAGTCAGATTCGACTGAGCAGTAGAAAAGACTTATGAGTTTAAGTTAGTTGGTGCATGTACTACATACGTCGGATCACCGTTTACCAGTGAAAGCCGTGTTTTCCACTACAAACCTCTTGGGGAAATGATTGTGGACGACAGTTCATGACAATGCGAAATGCAATCCGCTACGGGATCTTCGTATCTCCCTGGTCTCCACGTGATTTTCCTTGTAAGTGGTTGGGAACTGTACAGGATATGGCACTTAAACTGATTCCACTGATGCGCCTGCTGTCAATTCCTAACTGGACTGCGTAGCTGACTCTTGCCTGTCATGTTCTGAGTTTGTGTTGGGTGACTTTCGCAAAGGACATTAGGTCACTCCCGCTAATGGCGTTGTGCTACAACATGATGTCAGATGTGCTTATTGCAGTGGTTTGGGTACGTGTAGACACCTCGCTCTTGGCCGTTTTCTCTGGGGATAAAGGGATTTTCACGGGTTTCCACTGCTCCCCTTTCTGTTCACCTTTTATTGGGGCCTTTTCCCATGGTGGTGTGGTAATTGGGCACCAGTTGCGTCCACTGGTCTATTGCTACTCTCCATGATGATGGCGCTACTGTTCAGAGCCCATTGTTCTGTTCACTTCAGCGTTACCAAGTCGTAGTCGCTACTTTTGGACATGGCGTATAGGTTTGGGGTGACTTGGCTTGGCCAGCGCGTCGAGTCAATTAGGAATTTGACTACTTTTGGATAATCAGAGTGCGTAAACTCACGTGGCTTTCGTTTAAGTACCCGAAACTAGGTTGTGTTCTTCTTCATAACCCATAAACAACACAAATGGGACGAAACTCTTATCAGGTACTTAAAGTGCAAACTTCTTTGGCACATTGAAGTGACCAGCACCAATCTCTCGGCAAATGAAGTCATTCAGTATGTCTGAAAGTCGGTGATCACAACATGACTAACAGCGCAACATGAGGCAGGAAGATGAAAATGAACACCGATCTCATGAATGAAAAATCCCGGCTGGATGTCTTTTCAATTATGCTAGTATAGTCATCTGTTGTCACGTTAGCCACTTCATTGTCCGTTTTGTCATTTCAGTCCTTCCTCACCCGCCTGTTGGCTTCAGTGCAACGAGAAGCTGCAGGTTCGGGAGGTAACCTGTCCGGGACGGGAGCCTCTGAATCGATGCTTGATACACCCACGATGACAGTAGCGCAAGGTTCCCCAGGTAGCCCTGCTCTTGGATCTCGTCCGGGGACTGCGTCTCCTCGATCCTCCTCGGGAATACGCTCCAAGGTAAGTCATTCTTTCTGTTCAGTGGATTTGCCTTTCCCTCTGTTATTGACATCATATTCCGGAATCGTGGTGACTGGCATTCTTTACCTGTCTAGGTGGTACACCTAGACCTGCAGACTCGCAATTTCAGCTGTAACACACATAGCAAATGCGTGGTAAACCACTATTCCATCCGGAATCCTGTTTCGCCACGGTTTCCTGTAAGCACAAAATCTGCCTCATAATCACGGTAGATTTTTACCCGCCTTCATTGCTTCATCTCATTCATAGATCTGCCTGCGACCATGTACTGCGTTCTTGTCATGCACACCTTGTCGTCAATATTTATCGTGCACACTGTGAAATCGATGAAAGTTGCTGTAGTCTTGTTTGGTTTGTTGCTTGCTTTTAGTTTCTAGTCCTCTGAACCTCATCTCTCATAAAAGAAAACGCAATGTGTCATGAAGAATGCGGATTGCTAGAAGTTACTAGAAGCATGCTTACTTTCATCACGTCAGAGCACAGCTGATTCGAGCCGGTCCTTCCTGTGATTATACGTCCATGAGTCGATCCGACGATACCTTAGCCTCCCGGTAAATGAGTAGATCACCAGCTGTTGCGATACGGTGAGCTGTTGCCATGGTCTTTTGTTTTAAGGAAAGGGGATTAATAATGCTCCTACTGAACCTAAGTCGATCCTTCTACAGTTTCTAAATGGATGAGGCGACTTTTCTGGGACAGCTGTCCAAAACGATGCATTCCAAGCAGCTAATCACTCCTGCGATGTTGGCCATCGTATCGATGTTTGAGTTCATTTTGATGACATAGTACTTCTGGGACAATGCATCTGTCCGCTCATCCAACATGAAGCTTCTATTTTCCCCGTTCAAACTAGGGTATTCACACTTCCAATCCTTAGAACTCAGTGTAGTTCTTGATTCACGTGAGGACTAAGTTCGATTACATACAGAACACTCAAAGACCATAGTGTGTATCGTGGGTGTGAAACGCTTTTAAGCCAATTGACTGATTCAGTCGATTGAAAACAGCTAACTGCACTGAACCTACGTGATGCTCACGGATCCAACGGGTGGTTTTTCCAAAACCTCGAATGGCATGAGTATCACTCACCGGTGAGATGTCACTAGCTGAGCAGAAGCACAGTTCAAATAGAGCATGGCATGGAGAAAACAACAGACGCACCATCAGCGAGTGATTCTTTTGAAAACTTTAGCGAGCGGTTTTTAGCCAGCTTCCTTAGGTGTGGTTTCACCGCAAGATCTCCCGGGAAGCGGAGTTGGGGTTATTGGGGGCCATAGGCATCCGGCTAATAGGTTAGCCAACTCAACTCGGCTTGGATTCCCGGAGTTCCTTAAGGTTCACTAGGTAGTTCAGTTCAAATTTGGGCATCGGCCGGGTCCAATGGGTGTTTCAAGGGTCTTTAGGATTTGAACTCACGAAGATGAACGAAACCTTTGGCTAGCTGGAGTGCGCAAGCAGCTGGGATTGAGCTGGACGGAATAGCGTGTGTCATGGTCGTGATGACTCAGCTTGTTACAGGAATTGAAGTAGCCTAAACCACCGCTCAGGGGGCATATATGGTTATTTTCGTGTGCTGCGTACGTCAATTAGCCAGTCATTTCAGGCGGAGCTTAATAGGACACTGACGAAAAGCAAGTTCGAGGGATGAAATTTCAACACGACATTGCCTTGATCCTTACTGTCCAATCAATGCAATCATAATGAACTTTTCGAACGGCTGATCGCAAACATGGCCCAGATATAAACCCTCTGAAATTTGTAGGGAATAAATAAATAAATTAATTAATTAAGTGATAAAAGCGAACGGCGTTTTATATCCTGCAGTGCCTGTTTTGTACTGAGTTTGGACTAGTTGTACTGGCGTTTTTTGCCTCTCAGGACTCAAAATGATGATAATTCATTTGAAAGTGCCCCTAAATTTGGTGCATAACCGCATAGAGGCAAAGAGGAAGCTGAAGAAACATACATCAGTAGTGTTGTACACAATGCACAATTCAAATACATAACTTCTATTCTGTTGGTTTGGTCGGCATATAGGTCAGAATAGTTCTCCAAATTCGTTGTTTGATCGATCAGCGACAGACACCCTAGTTTAGATTGTGGAGTTAAATTGGCATCTAAAAAACAAATTTTCATAAAGCCCTTCAGTTGTATGATAAAATCTTAATGAAATTGGTGACTTGTAACCTGCAGGCTCCCCAGAAGGTGAAAAAATCAGTGGTAAGTGGTGTTATCTTATACATGAACTACACACTACTGAGTCAAACTATTCAGTATACAATATATTCTATTCAACCACCTACCATCGTTGATTTTTTGTGGAGTGCATCTCAGTGCTCGCTGAGTTTTTTAGCCGTTCCAGTTTTCGATCATTCTCATCCAAAATATGTGTACGTAAGACTTCACGAATCGATACTCCTAGATGGTAGCAGGTTTGATGATTTGGAATTTCTATGGTGCGAGCCTTCCTCAGAAGCAATTCAGCCGAGTCAGCAGTATCTTTTACATTTTTATTGTTTTACAAAGTGATGTGTTACAAATACTCTCATTTACACACGAATTTGGTTTTGACAAGAGACTCAACCGAGTCTCTCGTTTGTGATGGGTCGCATCATCTGAATGTGCGAACCATCATAAACGAGAGATTCAGGTGGATTCATTTGAGTCTCCTATTAATATTAATAATCATCATCATCAGAGACAGAAATATCAGTGTCGACACTTATGCCTCACTGCGGTATGTAGGTGTCATGATTGTACATGGGCTGGGATACTGTCAGGGCGCCCAGACCTAGACAGGATGACGATTAGGGTCATTTGGCTCGAAAGCCTGACCGCAAGGCAGTGGTGTTTGGCGGGAAATGTAGGTGCATTACCATTTTTATGGAACAAGCCGCCACACATGTCCCAACCCCCAACCTGGAGGGCCAGGAGACTGTGTTGACCAGACCTCTAACTATTGACCTACCTGGTATGAGAGACTCTGCGAGTGTCGCACGGACACCCTCCAGTGTGGCTCAACTGATTGCGGAGCACACAAACCATCACATCACGGTAATTTCCAGTCTCCTGTCCGAGCCAAATTCGTGTGCAAATGAAAGTATTTGTCGAAGTCTGTTCAATTTGGGTTCAAGCGGAACATAAGGTTGACGGAAGTTCTGAGACTGCGCCTAATTGATGAGCCCCGAGAAGGGAGAAACCGGTCGTGGGCTGTCGAAGAGTTTTTGTTCTGAATGTTCCGATTCGTTGGCGAAACAAGAACAACTGAATGCACCCTAATACCTCGTCAACCTCGTTATAATACCACCTGCTTTTGGAACAACTCACCGATAACCGGAGTCACCGGTATCAGGAATTCAACGTGTTACCGTCTCCTTGTTCCAACGTGTTGGTAGGAGTTAACCGAAAGACACAGATCTTCTACTCGGAGACGTACGAGGAGAAAGCCAGTTTGGAATAGCCACGGAAAGTAGATTAATTTAGGTGTTTCACCGTGCTCAGTTGAAACGTTCTTCTACCACCATTTCCGCCGTTCCTTTTGCTTGTTTTATTCTGGCTTTTGACCCTTAAGCTGATAGCTTCCACAGTCGTCCGATATTTCTTTTTAAATGTCATGGCACGACTTCATAGGCCGAGGTTTAGCCTGCTCCGTGAGAGGAACACTAATTTTTCACATGGCCTATGAACGCTCCGCACATAAACGTCGACTGTGTATACCCGCTTCCTTCTACAACGCACTTGGGCATTGGAAAACTAGGCATACACACTAGAATATACCTAATGGTGCTGTATACACCACTTGTGCCAACTCCCCAGTAAATGTTCCGCAAAGCTTGTTTATCCTCTCTGGTATAAGCCGCAGTTAGTTTGTAATTGTAACGAGCTTGCACTCGTTATCATTCAGACCAATGACTGTCTTTTTAACCGATCACTACATCAAACACGAAGAAACCCAATGTCCCACTGTGTTGAAGCCTATGTCTTCGAACATGCCGGCAAGGCAGTGAACAAGTTCGTCAGGTTCTTCTGTGAGACCTACTTTTGTATCTTTGCGGTACATAAGCAGTTCAGTCGATGTGCTGAGGGAACCTCAGAGATTCATTGCTCCAAGCTGATACAAATAAGTCAAATTACATATCACCAAGAGTAGGAGCCTTCTTTGGTAGCATTTCGAAGAATACATCTTGCCATTCCAGTGGCTGAAGCTGTCTTATTAAGTAAAGCATTCGGTAATTGGAACAGACTAATCCTGGTGACTCGTAGCATTGCATGACGGTGGAAATAAGCGTCCAGATATTCTTCGCTTATCAGAAGCCTAGCACTGTGATTCCGTGGAGTCTATCGTAGACACAGATACACCGGTCTTGTCGGTTTACTTCAATATAGGTCGATGCACTAACTTTCTGATTAGTGTAACAGAATTCGTTTCGGTCGTGCCTCTGGTCGACAGAACTATCGTCGAAATGGAAGTCATCAAATATCCGTTTAGGCTCCAGATACCGGATAGTGAGGGAAACATAAGATAGCAGAAACTGTGGTGTAGTTTTTCTGCAGGTAGTTGCCTGAAGGCAAGGATGTCGTTACTGAGAGCGCCGGTATGGGGGTAGTACGGCGTATCTTCTTTTATTCCCTGAAACTTGAGTGAATATCAACGGTAACAGTGTTTTTGGAGTTTAGAAATCCAGGGACCAGGCCCACATAATGAGTCCCAAGAGGAACGACACTGGCAATGGGCTGTCCAAGAGTTTTCATCAACCTGAGGAGTACTATCGTATGAAAGGAGTAATAGTATTTGGTTCACAGGTCCATAACAACATTGGATGATAACTCAAACGGATAGATGACGGATCGCTGTTCTGCATTCTTGTGATTTGGGAATTACTGCATGTAAATTCAAGACTTAGAATGTATGTGGTTCACAATTGGTTGGGCAAAATCAAACGAAGGTGGCTGTAAAAGGAATAGGTTTCGGACGAAACTGCAACGGATATCAGATAAAGGTTGTTGTGTGTTTAGAACCAGAGCAATCAGCCGTTTCTGCGTTTCATAACGAATAGAAGTCTTTGTTCTCCAGTGACAGGTTTAGAACGAAAAAAGCCTAACAATGCCTGTGGTGATGGGATGAACTGGAAACTCGCGCTGTATCAAAGGCAAGGTGAGAGTCAAAGTGTTTGATGGGGGATAGCCTCCATTCTGCGCGTAGAACAACAAATTTGCGATAAAAGATCTGAAGTGCTTCTTCTAAGTAGTGGAAAGATCTCTTGCAGATGCTTGCAGCAATGTATAATGAGGGTGACATCCTGGTGGATGGTTGTTACGACGTCGCTGCGAAAGCAAAGGCCACTGTCTCGTCGTGACCAGCTACCCACTTGACTGAAATGAAAGGTGAGTCTAAAGCTATTTACTTTTCGTTACACAGGAGACGGAATGGTGTAGCGAATGACCACAGCGTTAACTATCACCCGCTTCGAAGGTTGTTGCTCTGAACAACAGCAGGTTGCTGGTGTACACCCTTGCTTATCTGTTGTATGAAGAGAACCAGATTACAAGGAGAGGGATATAGTGCTGGTCTTTTGGCATCATTTTCAGGATTTGCCTTAACACTCAGTCAGACTTCTTCGCAATCGAAATAATGAACAGCAGCACCTTAGTATTGAGTGTTGAGTGCTAGTGTTTAACTGCTTTTCCACCAGAGGGCAAAAGTCTTGGCAAACAATGGGAAGGTATGAGGACTTATTGTAAAAAGGGCTGTATATTCCGAGGGAAAACGGTCAAGAGCAAAGTGCCTACGCTCTCAGGCAGCGTTGAACTCAACGTATGTCGGCATTATTGTGATGGGATAAGACGCCATTAACTTGATGGACCCAGGCCAATACTCTTCGGCTCTTGTCCATCCCGAATGGAAAAGCTGAAAACGACTGATTAGATAACTCAATTAAGTATTTCTCAGTACGTTATCTTTGGGATTGACAATGGGCATCTAGAACACACCAGGGTGCGGATAATCCAGGTTATTATGTACTTATGACAGCGAATATACCACTACATACGATTGAAGTAAGCCTATGTACACGCGAACAATAAAATAGGAGCCAAAATTTGCATGTCTTGCCCCCTTTTATTATTCTTGATACAGCATGTACTTTGACGATGCTGCCTTGTGGTCCATGTTTTCTGCAGCCCACTCCACCGAGTGCCGCTTCAGGTGTTGGCAACGCACCAGTTAGTTCTGCTCCGAATTCTCGGGCTTCTGAAGGTGTTCTTGCCCACTTCTTCACAAGTCTACTGAACAAAAAGACGAATGTCCCCGGTGTCGGCGCATCCAGCCCATCTGCCCCACCCCAAGGAGCTGGTGAGTAGGGTTCTGTTATTCCGAAGCTGGTCTTAGCCTAGCCCATTTGTCTGTTTGCATGTTTACTTCTTCCAGGGTACTAAATTTGCTTACGCTAGTGTTGTACTACTGAAGCTCACTAGAACTCCCTGTAACGAAATTACAAATTTCCCAAGTTTTCTGCTTCAAACCGTCCTTTAAGAACGGCTTCGTGAGAAGCCATAGGCCGCAGAATGTCGCATTTCCCTCTCACGTTTGCAATAAGTTTTTGGACCGTTTGCCTTGGACAGATGCATTGGAAGAAGCAGTGTTTTGCTGTGCGGTGTGTGCTCTGTCCGACAGACCAATTTCTGCCGCTCGTTTGTGAGCCATCCAAAGGAAGGTCACTCTTTCACTAGTTGATCATCGTATCCAAACACTTGCTGTGAGGCAATTGTAAAAGTGATCAAATAAGGGCAGTTAGACGAAGCTCTGATGTTTGGATAAGCAAACAAATCTTTGTGCCTTCACGGTGAAGTGTCATCCCGTTCGAGCCTACCGCATGATCGTCGCTTTCCGGTCCCAACCCATTTGCATGTTGTCCATGTAGCTGCGATCGTTTGTTCAGCTGGTTTGACGACTGGGCCTGATTCTGTAGTCACCGACGAACCGGGAACAATGGATAATCGATACAAACAGGATAATACATATGATTATGTGGTGGTTTAGATGTTACGTTGACGGTTATGTGGGTACCAACAAATCCCCGGACTGCCTCACTTACCTTCGTCAGAAAATTGTGCTTCACCGCGAACTTCGTTGAAATAGTCAGGACATCAGCCTTAATTGTGTCTCACCTATACATGCATTTGAATGTGCGAGCGCTTACCTACTGAGTGCATGTTTGGTGCGTAAACAGCTCACACAGTTCATGCCTGTCACAGGTACTGATAAAAACGTATAGTACGTGGCCGTCACAGGGTCTGTTATGCGACATCCAATGGATCGAAAAATACAGCTGAATTCATGTCATACTCTCAACACTATAACCTAATCAGTACACACACGTCCAATTCGCTTCACTCTCGACTCATTTTTCATTATAGTTTCAGAACGATTCACTTTGAGATTCAAACACCCATCACTGATAAGTCGGGAACCCATCGTTCCCGTTAAGCAGGCTTAAGCATTGCAAACTCAGTGATGAATGGGTATCGTACCCAGTCAAAACGGCATTGCTGTTTGGCTTGTCCGTTTTTTGTACGGTGGGTGTTTTGTTGAGAAGTCACGAGAAGTTTATTTGTTTGGAATTGCTCGGTAAGGATGATTTCTCCATTCACTTGAGTTTGAACGATTCCGAAGCGAAAATGTTGCTCCCCACAGTGACTCAGCTATATCGTTCAGCTGTAACACCCTTTCGGTGCCTAGCTGCCATGCCACCCGAAGGAAGCACGAGGGCTGGGATAGTGCCAGGTTGCCGAAGCCTAGACACGGGAAGTCGAGAGGCAGAGGTCGGATTCAAACGACGGACCTTCCGGTCAGTAATTTCGCGCTCTAACCACTGAGCCATCTCACCTCAGCTATATACTTAATAAGGGTTCAGAATCAGGCTAGTCGAATGGTTGTGTACTTGCTTTTACTCCCGGATCGATGGATTCATCATTCCGATGCCCGATTAGCCGAACTCTCCTGCGAATTTGCTGTGACATACCGCTTTTCAGAACTTATTCGATTAGTCTCTAAATACGGATCAAGAGACAGTTGTTTCCGCTCCGATGTGTTCGGTGAATTTATGGATTCCTCCTCAGTACACTGATACGTATTTGTTTATCTTCCTATTGTTGGATGCGGTGTGTGTTGTACTTGGTGATAGATGAGATATACCCGAGTTTGTCGTTTTGCCTTCAACAGCGTGGCACCGAACTAGGGTTCCGTCTCAGCGCATGAGTTCCGGTAGTTTAGACAGTGCATCCGTATATGCTCCCCAAATCAAAACCCTGGAGTTCTGTACTTCGGTCATCACTTGAGTACTTGTCTTTTTCTCGTCAAAGACTAATTCCGTCAGTTTCTTCGGGAATTCTGTTCCAGATCCAGTAGGTCGGGTTTGTTCTCCAGCAGCTGAACTCTACATGGTCCATACTCTACACGGGTCACCTTTGTTCATTTGAGATGCATGCTTGTGTGTTTCGATTCCACATGCTAATCCTATCTTCATCTCGTTTCTGCTTTCCTGTACGATTTTCCGCGCTAGATAAACTTGGAATGTCACCTAAAGATATTCAAACAGAATTAGAACGTTTGGCCCGCAGCTCTCGAGAGGCACTGGAAGCTAGCAAAGTACCGAAGACACAACCCACCCCGACAGAAGAACCTGCACCAACCACTGAACCGCCCACTGAATAACCTGCGTTGTGTTCAACAGTGACCGCATTCCTACCGCAACGTCATCATCACCTAACGTCGTGCGTATATCCTTTCCGAGTTTTTGTGACTTCAAACGCTCATAACAAACTGCGATGCATTGCCGCGACTTTTTCACTGCAACTGCCTCGTTGTCGAGATATTTCACGTTGTCAGTCCTTGTCTTCTCGCTTATAGTTCATGTAAGCGCGCATTATTAAACTTTCCTCAACATTTTTCTGGTGTTTGTTTAATTGGGACACCCGGGTTTGTCTTATTACATTGATTTGACTGACAGTGTCACGGGCGCTGATTCTACTTCGCAACCATTGTGCATGTGCCTTCTGGGTTAGGGTGTTCGGAGCAGTAGTTCAAGTGCACTCTCATGAAATTTGTGGACTTGTGTCAAGAATTTCTTCGTTCCACCGCAGTCATAAATTGATTGATTGGGTTTTTCCCGAGTTTAAGAGGTCAGGGAGGTGTGCAAACTGTCTCACGGTCTTCTCGTGATGATATTGAGGCCAGGGCTTCATTTAAGTGAGCATGGTTTTAAAAAATGAAACGTTTTGTCCTAAACAGATGGAGAGGTGGGGAAAAATTTACCAGAGGACGCTTTTTTCTGTGAAGCGGACTCAAAACTTACTGGCAGCTGTTTCCTACATATACACACGGTAGTCTCTTCACAATAGAATGCTTTCAGGGCATACCGATTAAATTCCTCCATGAGGGTGTTTCTTTTTCAGAGGGTCGACTGGTACGAACGATCTCTCACGCCATACTCTCACATGGCCAGCTAAAACTAAGTTGTTTGCAGGTATTCAGAACAGTTGTCAGGGTATTGTATGGAAGCTCTGTAGGATAAGTAGTATTATGCAATCGTGACAATACCATAAAGTATTACGTCAACCTAATGAACTTTTTATAACGACTATCCTTGGAATCTAACGGATGACTATTCTTGTGCTACTTATTTGGACTCGTATAGGAGGCTCAAACGTTCATAACTGACGAGGGAACAACGATGACATTTTCAGTAATCCCTCGGAGAAAGGATACCACTTTTGGTCTTTGGGATCTCCAGCAATCACCCAAGGGTGGGCGCATCAACGTTTTCCCTAGCTGCGATTTAGCAGAGGCCAAGAAGACTTTTTTCCGTGGTATCGCTCCTGGAGGTATTGTGAATTTGCCCGATGGGGAACACCATCGTACGCTCTATGCATGACCATTGCTCAAAGGTGTTCCACCTGGGGGATCTGTAAGATTGTTTCGAACCCAGTAAGTGCACAGTCACCGGGCGTCACCTGATTCTATGTTCTTGCTTACTCTCTTTAGCCAGTAACCTAGGCTACAACCCAAGTCGAGTCACGAGGACCCTGTCATTTCCTTGAGCTAAGTTAGCTGCAGTGCTGTCGACATCCATCGTTATGCGCAAAAGTTAACTAAAGACTTGGGCCGGTAGTAAACGGAATTGGCATTGTGTTCTTTTTCTTCGAGGATGATGCTGCTGTTTTTGAATCAGAAAGCATTTACCATGTGACTTTGTGAGGCCTATCTCATGCAGGCAATATTGCGACGAAAATCTGTTGCCTCTTGAAAAAATGCAAACAGAGTAGTGGCCTGGCCTCTGTAATTGGATCCAGAAGGATTAGATTTACCATTCAGGTTAAGGGCATTTTTTGCAGGTGATGCAATGAGCTCAACGCCAGGTCGGTTCAAACAAACAATACAAAATATTCAAAGTTTGAAGCAGTCTGGAGGTTAGTGGAATCCACTACAAGCTAACTTCAGTTTGTCGTAATCACTAAACTAGCGCTGGAAATACCTCATTGATTTTCGGGGGACTCATGAAAGCTGATCCTGTCGACCACTCTGAGCTTAGGTCATCGATGCTGGCCGCCTCATGTTTCAGTTGGTACAATATTCTTCTTATGCTTCGAATGTATTCTCTAATGATTATTCCGCTATCCAGGCGCTGTTTTCGGTCCGTCGGTCATAGTTCAGAGTCACTGATTGTTTTGTATTACAGCAAAACAAACGGAGGTTGCTGATTTGATAATCAAAACTCAAGGTTGCTTACGATGAAAAGCCCAGCTGGTTGCGTGGAGGACGGTCTGTCGAGTCTTGTCAGCTTGTAAACCGCTGGTCCTACCTTGCGCTCTTTATTACCCGGGCATCCCAAACGGTTGTAGCGGGTTCATCCATTGTCTCACGTGTTTCTATTTCGTAACCACTGCTATCTTCAACTATTCAGCTGGTTATCGTGTCCATAGGTAGTACAGGTGTCTTATGGTGTCCCATCAAGGTTTTACCCAGTCACTTCATCACCCAATTTGGAAATAATCTGCAGTGCGCCTCACACGAGTCGCCAGGGTGTTTCGAACCCACGACCCCTCGGCTACTAGTTAAAGGCCAAACCGTTCGACCACAACCAGCTGATCAGCAGTGTGATTAACTCGCACTTAGACAGGATATAGCGCCCTTCATTCTCCAATTATAGAATCCACATCACATGGTGATTGACACGTGGTAACCTACGAAATGTATGCATTCCAAGTCTTGAGCCGATCTGCCCTTGCAGCCGCTCCCCACCATAGGAATTCTAAATATACGCGTTCACTTCACAAATCCCGCAAACACCTACAACTGAGAATATGGCTGCATCACCTGGCTGATTGACTTATCATCCAGGGTTGTTAGCACGCCCCTCGGTATGTGCCGGACCTGTGCTCACCGCTGATGCCCGCTGATCGCTTTGCTAGCCTTATTTCTTGGTTTTCCGCTGAACAATTGGAGTGAAATCCGGTACGGTGAAAAAATAGCAGATATGTAGACGTATTTGACGTAACAGTTTTCCATCAGTGCCTCGGTTACTGCTTGCAATAAATTCTCAGACACTAAAGGTTTTTCTCTCTTGTGTTGGGGGATACCCTGTTCCCCAGGCCGTCCATCATTAGGGGAGCACTGCGATCACCACCGAATGGAAAAAAATCGTTTACCTTTTTGTTACACTACTCACGAGTAGTCAAGCTGCCGTGGAAAAGTGAACCAACTAGAAGACTGCACCGTCTGCGAACCTTCACTGCTTCACGCCATGCTAATCAGCTTCGTATGTGCGATTGCTAGATGACAATAATGAAAGTGATGGTATCGTTTCAGAGAGGTTTGGTAAACAATCGGTGATGGTACATTTTGTTATCTGAAACACCGTATTCTGTTTTTATTTACTGGATGCGTACATTTGAAAAGACAGCGTGGAACTTTTCTGTATCAAGGTGGGACATTTCTCACGGGGCGTTTCAAAGCGATTCGTGAGATAGCCTGAAAGGAAACTGAGAGTGCCACACCGTCAGGTTAGTAGTTCATCAAGAGGAGAGGTAATGCAACGCGCTTCGGGCTTCGTGCAACAAATCAGACGCACTTGGTGGTAAGTTTACTTCGTGTCGAGTCTTCTTCGCATTCCTTTTTGGGTCACTTGAATTTTAATCTTATGGATTTTGTGAAGATTTTTTAATACGGAAAAGAAGAAGTTAGTACAATAGTCACCGTGTTTCACCTTATGGAATATTATCAGTAGGTGATTTTGTATATCTGGCCACGATTCATCTCCGATAAATGTTCCTGCCTATTCAGTGCTCTTCAGTAGCAAAATTGAAGAAAAGCAAGCGAGTTCGGTAACGTCACAGAGATGGTCTCTCTCAAGTACCATCCACAGCCATACGGTTCTGTCAGCTAATTTATCGTTTGCCGGAGTGGAGTAGATTTTGCATGTTTAGCCGTATGTCCAACCAACTCTTGAACACCACGGTTCATCAGACTATCGAAGTTGCTCCCACCCCCCATCTACAATCGTCTGCACTAATTGTTCCAGTGGCTCGGGCATATCCACGTGGCCGCTCTGATTATGCCCATCTCTCACGCCCACACAAATTTGCTAGAGGTTGGGCTCGCTGGCAATAGTTCATGGGTCGAAGACGCGTGCGTGCATCGTGTTTGAGCCCATGGAACGCAAGCACGGACTTTCCGACGAATGAGTGAGTCGTTCGATTTGTCACAGTCCAGAACGAACATCCCCGAACTGGCTAGAGCGCACAATCCCCCAGACGCACGGAGTATGCGCCTACAGGATCTGTGCATTCCTCTCTCCTGCGGAACGCCTAATAGGTGCGTTCCATTGGCCAAAACGTTTGATCGTTGTAAAATTCATGTGCTTGTGCGTGACACGTGATCAGATGACCGAATCAGTTGAGTGCTGCTTACCTGGCTTAACACAGGTGTTATAGCAACTGAACCTCGATCGGGTATCAAAAGCTCAAAGTTGTTTGAACTTTTCGCTATGCATGCATTGCTTCGCCTGGCCTAATTTTATCCGATTTGTTGCTCACCTTGAATGAATATCAACAGACAGTACTATAGCAAGCTGTTAGTTGGAGCAACTATCGTTGCGTAGCATGACTGAGGTCCGCTTGCGTCTTTCCCACCAACTGGGTTGACAAAATTTTCCGGAGTTCTTGCCCCTAACTACCTTGGGGAGGTGTCACGTCTTCTGTGCAAGGACTGTATTCAATGCCGGCAGAACCTCGCTGTCCTGCTGAGGACTCTGTACTTTGGCAGAACGTACCCAGTGCGCGCAAATGCTTGTATAGTACGCGTTCTGTTGCCTTTGCGTGCCAGCTTGCTTGGTGCAAAGCGAACACCAGTGGTGATTGGAAAGTATTGAGGGGTATAGACCCCTTTCCTTTGCCGATGAAGGATTGTCACCCCATAAGTGCCTGACCACCTGTTAGTGACAGCTCAGCTTCTAAACAGTCTTTAATAATCACGAAGTGTAATCATGAAGGAGTGGTCTGTAATCTGTTGTGGTTGTAAACATTCAGCTCGGGAGCATCAGCATATGTACCTATTCAGTTTGAATCACAGGATAGTAATGAAGAGTCACCTTGTACATCAGTCTGTCTGGTCACCCGTTATTCGAGAAATTTCCAAAACATTCCGAACAGAGGTTCTGTGGATGTTGCAAATCCACCTCACGACTCACTCATTAAACGTCACTATACGCATGCAGCAAAACTATTGGCACAATTGCGATTCTGTTAGGACGATCGGTCTGCCCGAGCGCACTACCCCATACACCGCAATGATAATGGACTTGACGTTGACAGAACTGGATCGGTTATCAGAACTTCTGATTTCACTAACAGACGGTGCACATCAGAACGTGTGTCTTGAATTTCGTTCAGATAACGGAACATCAAGCTAGGGTGGATGAATGGAATATTCTCTGTGGCAGAAATATGCCTATTTTCCTTGTGAACTGACCAATCGAATCCATGGATTCGTTTGTGATTGTGTCTGTTGGAGCGTACAGCATAACTCTGGCTAGTTGTGCGCGCTCGTGACATTTTGGCATGGTCGGTTGACGGCACACAAACCACAGTCGATGGTGCAATGTCACCTTCTAGCTTAGCTTATGAATATCGACGGGTGGATTATTAGGGCTGATTGTTTGCACCTCTAGACTGCACCACTGCTTCTACAGTAGCGCAGTTTCAACAGTTTGGCTTCAGCGACTTGCGCATCAGCATAGTAATACTGTTTGGCCGGTCTATCTGCCTGAGCTCAGTGCAATGATAGCCTGAGAGCACCTTGGCTTTTTCGTTCAGTTTGCAGAATCCATCTGGCTGCTGTTGAGTCTATCAACAATGCGACTGCTGGTTGCCGTAGGTAGGAAAGTGCATTGGGCTGTGCCGAGCATAGTCACACCAGATTGATATGACCTGGCAGGACGACATTCAGACGGTGCACAGGTTGATACTGCAAAAAAATGGTAGTGAAGCAGATATCCTCATAATTACGTGGAAAACAGGATAAAGCAAGCAAGGCAAGTCACAATTTCGCCCACGTGACTGATGCTAAGCTATGGTGAACAAGAATGGGTCAGCAAAATATCACAGACGAATGGCTTGGATTCTGTCCAAAAGGTCGTGCGAATGGGACCTGTTTATTTCCTTTCCAAGTATAGGGGGCTGCTGAAAACATTCACTCTTGACTGAATTCTCCCTAAACGACCGCGCAAGGCAAGAAACATCCCCGTTAGGGAAACATCTTGGTACTCCCCAGGGTGCTCTTTTGGAGAGGGGTATTATACCAATTTTCAAAGACGTGGAAAAGATGTGAAGCAAACTGAGATAACACGGCATGCTAAACCCCAAGTCTCATAGACCAAGCTGAATAAAGTTGAGGAACACTCGAAATTCTGGCTGGACAATTTAAAAGGGAAATGTTTCTGGCAGTTAGAATAGTCTCAACCACTAAACGACAGATGAGGGATATCCTATTCACATCATACCTTCATAATATTCCATCACATCTATGGAAAAGACATTCGCGGGTTCCAGATTTGGCGAAGTCGCTCCTCAGGAGGAAACACCATAGTAGTTATGCACTTCACCATTCGTCTGGATGTCCAAGTCAAATGTCGCGTAAAAACAGTTGGTATCTCTAACATTTCTTACATCATACAGTTACACCGCCACATTTTATGGGTGTGACTTGAACTAGTCTATTGGCAATCTAATTTTCGAACACGTAGCACAGTTGCCATGTTTACTGATGCCCTTGCAAATGCTAGACGGTGAGATGAAGCACCATGTGATACATCATTAATTCGTTTTTTACTACCATTTTCTCGTGATGTCGTAGTGTACATCTCTACCACACAGTTACTCTCGCTTTTGCCACTTATTTGAGTTCGCTAGTCAGTACAAAAATTACTCTCATTGGAGAGACGGGCCCCGAGGACAAGCATAAAGGTACGTTTTGCTGACTTATTAAAATGTTTCAGAACTAGACCCCATTTAATCAGGGGCAGAAGACAAAGCAGATACTTCATACCTCTCGCCCTTCTAAAATGGACTCGGCCTTTGCTGTGAAGAGACGTGCATATGTGTTCTTGTCGACGGATTACTGCATTTACCAACAAAAAGGAACTCAGCCGAAATGATATGTGTATTGGAATGTCTGGAAGCGAAATGAGGGCAATTTATCCGTTTAGCACCTGAAGGAAACAGCACATTTCTGGTTTACAACTAAATTATCTGCGTACTACTCATGTCTTCTATCGAAAATATTGTCGTTTGTTGATGGTCGGCCCATCGTTAGTCCCCGTTTTGGACGTTCACGTGGGTCGCTACTAGTGAGAAGTCTGAATAGGTCTACATTCAACTGACAACAAGGCGAACACAGCGCCAGCTGCGTTTCATTTGTGTCCCTGAAATTGCCTACATATGCTAAATAAGACCAAAGAGATCCGAAAAAGTGAAGACACGACACGTGGTAGTCGGTTTTTGAATGAACCCATGAAAGCAAAACAAGGTAATCAAAAGACTGCGTGACCACTTGCCTTAGTTGTTATTTTCAGTTGGGATTCATTTGAGTCTTCTAGTAAAATCAAATTGCCGCCAAAAGGAGTGTAGTTTTTGAATTTCTTACAGTTTGGGTCCAAGCAGAACATAAGGCTGACGGAGACACTGGGATTGCGCCTATCTGATGAGCCCCAAGGAGAGCGAAACCGGTTCTGGGCTGTCATAGAATTTTCAGCAGCCTCGTGAGTGGTGTTCCTTCAAGAAACTATGGCTCAATATTCCATTAATAGGAATCACCATGTATCCCCCCAGTTAACTTTACTAAACTAAACTCATATGTTTCGTCGAGAAGCATAAACCAAATTATGGAAAATATTTGGTTATCACAATGGCCCTCCAGTTGCCATGGCTGCAATGATTTATAAGGTAAATAAAACGCAATTTGTCAAGAGTTGTTCAGTTACCCTGAGGCGGGACACAACTGTCGTCGGCATTCACCACGTCTCAGCAGTTAGTGACATGCGGCGGTACCAAATGGATCCGTAATAAAAACGAAATAACCAGCGTACCTAATCAATGATGAATCCAGTCAAATGGTTGTGATCAAAAAAGCGCGTAAACAAAAACTGGGAGTCAAGCGGTCGCGAAAGTTGTCCAGAGTATACTATCAGACTCATCAAATACCTGGGTGTCGCAGGAGCGACTCAACTGACTGAGAGAAAGACTAGGGATATGGCCTTCAGATGCGCACTAACGATATCTCTTTGATTGGTGACAAACCTTTGCCAAGCCCAGCGAACAAAACAACGAAAACCAAGTATACCGAGTAATTCAACGAAATTGGAGTTAGACAGCAGTCAAAGTGCGAAATACCAAAGAGTTTGCACCGATCTAGCATAAATGCAACAGCTTTCATCATAAGAATATTTGTCTCACACAATGAGATAAACCTATTGCCAGAATGCTGTTATCGGAATAACTGGCAACATGATTGTTCATATCAGTTATACTTACTGCGTTAACTGTGGCTTATCCGACCCTTTTCTTATGCTGTCCAGCTAACAACAAACTCACAAGCCTGAACTTGTGGCAAAGTAAGGTTTTAGGTATTCGCGACATGCTCCAATTTGCGCTTCAATTTGGTTTTAACAAGAGAATCAACTGAAACACCCAGGGACTTCGCCAACCTGATGAGCCCCAAGAATGGTGAAACCAGTCGTGGGCTATCGGAGAGTTTTCAGCAACCCTATAAGTGGTTTCCTTCAAGAAAGCGAAAGTATGGTTACGCTCCGAGTACCCGTGTTTGTTTATTCTCTATTCAACTGTGCTGACTTCATCCAATCGGACTGCAGTAGTGCTGATATTCATCGATTACTTGGTCATTAGTAGTTAGGAAATTTAGGGTACAGTAAGGTCGCAGAAAATCACTGGGTCTATGCAAAATCGTAGTTAGGAACTGATTTTTCAGTAACTAGAACAAACGGTGCTCGATGGATACTTCCAAGTGCATTGTGGATTTTCAACTGTGCTCCCTTTGTCACACTAGGTAAGAAACCTACTATCCACGTTAATTTGATTCACACATACATCCGGACAAGAAAAGTGTAAATGTTTCATTTCAAGTATTTAGTAAGACTGTAAGGTTGGTTCGCCTGCGTTGAATGTGTTGTAGGATAAAACAAATGAGGTTAACTTTGGAATCCTTGCAAGACTTGGTTGGAGCGCAAAGATGATGTCAGAACCAGCATTTTGAATATTATTTTTAGCCTGTAAGCGGCTAATCAGTAAGCTTTTATGTAGCGCGATTGTGACAGTTGAAAAAGCACCCGAGTACATTCATGTACATGGGGAAACTTGTGCCAAAATCATGATTGGTTCTTAGTTTTTGGTGACTGAAATTCGCTTTTGAGCGACTACATACTCAAGGTAAGTTCGTAATTGCAATAGTTTTGTTCACGATTAGAACACAGTTTGACTTTGTGGTTAACTATTAAATGCTGCTTGATTCGGCCAAATAACTGTATGACAACAAACGTGCTTACTCTGTGGATTTATTCGATAAAAAATGGTTTGACGCGGAGAATTAGCCACACAAAAATATGACATAGCCATGCTCAGTACCGGTACTTTTATTATGCGGCCCTGAATTAATCGAAGAACATTGATTAAAATGTGGTTGGACTGTCACAAGTAACCAGAGACAACACCTTCGATTTTCTAACCGAAACTAAACATGGGACAGCGATAGCATTTACCATAATCGTGCGTGCTGCCAGGACAAGCTAAACAACAGTCGTAAATCACACTGTAAACCTAACGACAAACCAATCTGAAAAAAATGGCTTGCGATTCACTCCAGTAATGCAGATATTACGACGGTTGCCAAAGCGCACTTTATAATGGCATCGGTAATCGTACCAGTTATCTTTGCAGCCAAAACAGTTCAGATAATGACTCTTTTAATGGAGGTTACATCCTGTAAGTGAAAAACCGAGAAGCCCTGCACAACTGTTTCATCTTTCATCTGGAATCATCACCAGTGTGCATCAAATGAAACCCCAGTAGGAAATCTGGGACCCTCGAACACTTAACCGTTGGGTCACGAGCAGGAGACTAGGTCGCACTTGGACATGATATAGTGCCACTCATCCTTCAATCATGGGATCCATTTCACGTGGTCATTTACAGGACGAAATCTCCACTAAAATTTCCTCGCACTACCAACAAATGACAACGGTATCCGCCTGTACACCATTTGGCTTTTAAACTTCAGTGTACATCAAGTACTTGAAATCGACTTTAAACATAGAATTGTGTATAAACCGCCGGGAAATTGAAAGTGTAATCCACCAACCGGCCAAATCTGCCTTGTGAAAGCTCAATTAAGGGAAACTATGGTTACAAGGTATCATTTTTATAAAATTGATCGATCAACTAACGGATCATAATGGATATAGTCAATAGTCAACAGGACAATGCGGCCATAAGAACTACAAGTTTAGTGAATCCAGAAGGATTTTATGTTCCACCCAATAAATAGGCATGTTAATCGTCACTTTGCGTTCGCAGTCTGCGATGTTTAGTTTCGAAAGATGTGAAATATATGGCGAGAATTTTAAACTACATAGAATACTGAAGGCAACTGCTACATTTTGGGACTCGAGTATATAGTCAAGGTCGCTCCCCGCGAACACAGCAATTTGACTTTCGCATTCACATGTACTGAAGTAAATTCCTACGCAGAGTTTGCCACATGATTTTTCGCTCTTCACCATTAAAAACTGCACATAATTCTCTTTTCTTGATAAGCTTGTAATATCATTTCTTTGAGACTTAAGTAAGCTTGATGTTTGTAGTGACATACTAAGGGAAGTTACAAAGTCCTCCAACAAATAGGGCGAATATTGACGAGTTTTCTCAAGCGTTTTCTTAGGGAAAACAATAAAATTTCTTCTGCTGTATCTTGTTCTCAGAAGTGCAGAGGGGTCTCATTCCCACAAAACGGCATATCTGATAACAAAACGAATGTCGAAGAGGATATTTTGTGGAACTGTTTTCTTCCCCGTTAGTCTGAGGCCCGGCTGGGAAGGTGCTGTAAAATTTGATCTTCCAAGTATCAGCTGTCTAACTCCTTTACGCTTGACAGCTCAACCATCCTACACCCGTGGTTGTCAAATGTTTGATTATGCCGAAGGCATCCAGTTAACTATAGGTGGCTTCGCCGCCAACTGAAGGAATGCGTTCTGAGACGGAGTGACATTTTCAAACTATTTAATGGCTTTCATGTTTGCCGCGTAAATGCTTCTTTTATCTGACGGGATAAGTTTACAAGCTTTAGCTGAACCAACAGGTTTGATTTAGTTTACCTGGTGTTATTCCAATGGATTACACTGATGGTCTCTGTTTTTGTTCGTCCATTGATGTCGTCGGAGCATTGCCCGAGTCTGGTGGGAACACCGGGTCAGCAGTGATGAAGTATGTCGAATGGTATGCGGAAGAAATAACTCACCCACGATAGAGGAACTGATGACATTGCATAGGTTGCGCTGGCTTGGCCACGTGCTCCGTATGCCAGTCGACCGACTTCCTCAAAGAGTTCGTTTCGCACAACCACGTGAAGGGTGAAAACGAGCCAGGGGAGGTCAAACAATGACTTGGCTGGTCATTGCCGTCTGCTTGGATGGGGACCCCTAGATGGGCTACATCAATGATTAGAGACATTGTAAGACATGGCCTAGTCGCGCGCTCAATGGTGCTCGTGCATCCAAGCTATTGCCTTTAATGAATAACTCCCTTCCTAATCTCACCACTTAAAAGTCCACTGACAACCTTGTGTTTGCCCATTAATTATATCAGCTCCCGCCTCCAATGCGCAGTTGCTTCCCCCACCTCCCCAAATCATTGGTGAACGAAACTGTGGCAGCTACAACCACTGTACGACAAGTATGCGGTTCTTACAGCTCATAATGATGATAACGATGACATAGTATGAAATGAACAAAATCATTCTTAGTACCCTCGTGAGCACGTAGCTATGATGATGATGATGTTCGTCCCATTAACTGCAATGCTACTTTCTGTTCTGCATCAAAAATGTACACTCACACATCGAAAAGCAGCCAGCAAAATGGCTATTTCATCTGACACTCTTCTGTTTTGAGAATGTCCACACCAAATTAAGTACCAGTAAGATAGATTAAACTGTGCGCTGTGCGTGGTATTTATTTGTTCCAGTCTGAATGACGATCAGTTTGTATGCTTAGCCTGGTCAGGGTCTACGAATCAATAACGTGACTAGCTAACTGAATCTCAAGCCAAAATTTGTGATTGTCTTACTTCGACCAACCAGACGGCCCTTTGAATGATTTCCTCGAACTGGTAGACGCCGGTCAAGTGCTGCTTTCCTTGTGATTCCGGTTATTTCAATCTATAAGAACTTTAACCTACGCTTAGTTAAATGTCTTATCATCAAACTCTATTCATAAACTCCTGTTTTCTCATCAATAATCAGCCCATTTCCTATCATCCCTTCGCCGTTATTGGGAGTTGTAGACTGTTTGGTGATTCCCAGTAAGCATCAAAGCCTCACGGTAAATGCGCGTGTTGTGTACCCATTTCTGGCTTTCCGGAAAGTTCAGAAAAAGTGTTTACCCTAACACCGATAGTGTACCTCACTTTATGGTCCGTGGAATCATGCATGGACGAAAACAAGCAAAAGCCAACTGAACCTACTGAATCATCTCTGACAAGACAAAAGCCTGACGGACGAGTAGCAATCCCGTCTGACTTAAGGGTTATACTTATTGTTGCTTTTTTACATCTGACACCTACTTCTAATTTTCCCGCAGCTGCTGCCTTGTCGCCCAGTCTCATCGAGAACCCCTCTATAGCGCTTCATTTCAAAGCGAAAATCCCCCTAAAAGAACCCTGCCTGACTGACCCCACCAGTTCTCCATTGCACCGGGATGAGCAACCACCTTTGTGTTACGAACAGCAACCAGCAAGATCGGTGTGAAATCCTCTCTTCAGATGTCATGGCATTTTCATTGGTCAGCAGATCTATTCTATAAGTTGTCCGGCTGGCTTCCTTCTCAGTCATTTTCGCAGAACCTATCAGGTGAGACCCAGGTTTCAGTCGAACTACAATGGGCATCCTGTACACGCATTTCTACCTGGAATGCTCTGCTACTCATCTAGTTCATTTTTTTTGAAAGCTTGAGTAAACGAGTGTGGAATCCACAAAAGTGCTAACTCCAGGAAGACTTAGAAACTAAAGGATCATCTTAACATACTTATTGGGATAAATGTTATTTATCCGAAAGTTCAGGAGATATGTTAAAAAATCCATCGAGGCAAGTATTTAAAACTTTGAAATCGTTTTCGCTTTTAGTACTTACCAGACCACAATAACTAGAGGAGACAGAAACCTCAATGGGTTTTAAATTAAAGTCCCGACAAGCACTTATTTCAACGACTACAAGGAACATGGTATGAATAATCCATGACTGGCTAATTCGCTGAAAAACCTGTACACCAGATACCTACTCCTGGTCGATGTTAGGTTATGAAATGTGTGGACAAGTATGAATTGCCAGAGAAAAGAACAAAACCTCTCACTGAGGGAAAGCTCAGCCTCAGGTTCACAACCGAGAGGCTTGATCTGCAGGCATCTTTGCCAACTGAGAAGGAGAATAACTTGGCCCTATTTACATTCGATAATCACGAGGACGACTTAGAGTGAAATTTGAAAGCATTTTGTTTTCACTAAGTAACAAGTTCCCATTGTATCACATTATTTCCACCCTCTGATTGACTAGCAATCGGATAAGTTCTTTTCACACTAATCCGCAGTTGGTTGCAAACGAGTCATGAGAGCTTGCATCTTCACCCCGTGATCCTAGTGTATATTAGCGGCTGCGTATTTTGAATGAAAACAGCTTAACACAAAATAGGGTAAGAAAATAAAATTGGAAGAGACAGGTCAGCATAGAGGATGACACAAAGGAAAGGGACAATGACTCCATCGGGTTGTTTTCTGTGGAATTACGTAGGGATGACAGTAAGTGGAAGAATTTCCAGTAATACCGGACATCTTACACTTATTCGTATCATTTGAGCTAAAATGACTCTTCGGTTGAAAAGGGCTTACCACCTGACCGCTTAACGTCATGGTCATTTTCGAGCCTTTTGCCCTTCTTAAGAGGGCCAAAATGGCAAATTCACGCGACATTAGCGAATGGGCTGATCGATCAGAGGACGAGCATACCGCAATTATTCGTATAAAGGTAAGCAGGCCCGCGTTTTGAGTTTTATTGTCACACAACTGCTGTGATTAGGTAGAGTTAAAAATTCTCTATTCCCAGATTGATTGACAATGTATCCATTTCATCTAGGCTCACACAGAACCTAAGGTGAGGCGGGCACTTCACGAGCTGACGACGCTACCGGTCAACACTGATACGGAGTTCAGGGACCGTCCCGCAGCCAATCAACTAAGCTTTTCATTGAAGGCAAACTAGGGTTTCGGTTTGTCACCCCGATTTGTCTAAGTCAGTAGTGCAAACAAAGATAAACCAACCCCAGGTGCCAATCAGATAGTGAACCAATCAGGAGCGAACATATCAGACCATCCTATTAAGTGTACACGGAGTGGCGCACTATGCTGTTTTGTATCCCGGAATGAAGAGTGTCCTTTTTGAACGATTCCCGGGAACACAACAAAGGGCAGAAAAGTTAGCAAGTTAATTTAGCTAGTTCAAAATGTGACTCTGCCAGCGCTCAACGATTCTTTGAATACAATGACCTGGTTGAATAATAAAGCAGACTTCATATGTTAGAAGCAAGAATGAGACAAGGCAAACGTGTGGCTACTTATTAGAGAACGACATTACCGTATGGAGACAATAGACTGATGTTGTGTTGTGCATGCAATACAGTTAACCATTGTAAATTGCCCACATTTCTAAAGTACGCAGCCAAAGAATTCAGGGTGAGGCCTAATCTCCTTCTCTGGCTTTGGCTCAAGTTCTCCACTTCTTATACCAGTAGAATGACAGCGAAAACGTACTGTTATGTGTCACTACGTTCACAGTCTGTGAAGTTTGTGTTGATGTAAACTCCGTAAGAAATTTACTGTGCTCGGTGATGCCAAACCCCGTGGGATATCCACTTTGTTCTACACACAGCAGATTTCCTCTGTAGAACGTGCCCTCAAAGTGGGTGAATCCTTGGAGGGGATCAACTTTCGCAGGTTTATGAAAATTTAGGACCCTTCCAACTGAAACCTGTTTGAATCGGTCACTTCAGGTGTATGCGTTGGAGTGAAACAATCGCAGCGGTTATGCACCGCACAAAAAATAACCAGGCCTTGAAGCTCACAATCATTCAAACACAGAATTGTCCTGAGTGCAGCCACCCAGATGTAACTTTTTAAGGGAAAAATGAGCATCCAATGCATTAGTTTCGTAATCTTGTTCATGCAGATAAAAAGTGGAAATTTCTTTATGGGGAGGTTTGGCTGTACTGACATTGCACTGATTTGAAGCCAACTGTGATGGGATCACAGTGCGATATTACCTGCCCTGCTATTTTTGGTTCGTGAAGACCTTTGGCGCTTAGGTAATAATGTTTTTCAATTTGTTTTGAACGTATTTATAACACATTTTGTCGACCTCAGTTATAATGGCGTGAGTAGTGAGATTCATCTCATCAAGTAAGCAAGTCATCTTCATTGAAAAGCCGAAAGTATTGTCACCACTGAACTGATAGACTGGAATTGTCCAGGAATGTTGGTAGCTTGGGTGCTTTCACTGGTAGTTGATCAGATGGCTGTTGATCTGTTCACCGAACTTGGCAACTGGCTTGCAACCACAACCGCGCACTGAAGATGTTCCGTCGAGTGGTGTCACCAAGCTGGGCGAACAGCTCGACAGCCATCTGATCAACTACCACTGAACTGATAGACTAATATGACAAACAAATTCTGCTACAAAACCAAGAATTATCCGTAGTTATCCAAAATGGAATCTCTCGATATTATTTTGATCTTGTTTACTTAGTTCCTTAGAATCAGAGTCTAGCATTTCCACGGGAGTATTGTGCTTGTCTGCGAACCTGAAAGCGCGCTCACACGAAATTCGAAATCCATTCATCTGTGGAGAATCGTGCAGTGGATCACTGTTACCCGTTGACTTTGCAGTTTCAATGAGTATATTTAGCGAGGGAGCCTCTCAGCCAATCACCGGATAGCACATATGCCTTGTCTTGGTTCGATGAGTGAACGAAAATCACTCGGGTGAAGTGAAGCGAGCGACAGGAAAATAGAAAGTCTGATATTCTTGAGCTCGGATCTCAGCAGTAGACAAAATTTTATAACCTACTGATATTTTAAGAAGTTACAAGTCACTTATTGTACTGTGCTAGGAACAGAGGACCAGCGTGCACGGTTGGCCCCGAGGACAGCGGCCATGAGGAGGAAACAGGTATTCTAACCCTCAAACCGGCCAAGTGCTTATACAGGACGGTGATGTAAAGAGCAGTTTTCGGGGAGAAAGGAGATAAATTCTAGTTTCCATGCTTGCACATGCATGAAACAGGCAAGCAAAAATCCATATATAGTCTGCTAATTTTGGTTACAAAAGTTATATTTTGCTATACAGGAGAACGCTCCGTATTACCTTTACATGGAGTTCTGTTACATCAACTCTTCTGGTGGCATTTATGCACTCCGAGGTGATATTTTCACATATGATTGTCGCCCCCAAAATAGGACCATCCACAGTAGACCTCTCAGCTGGTATTAGTTTGGGGGAGAATAACATTTCCCGTTGACCGTACGAGATGATACCATACTTTGAAACTGCAACATCAGTTGATACTACCAGCAATCTCTAAGTAACTCGGAATAATTCACATGAAGGAGGTACATTTCACCCGAAAGTCGTGACTCAAGTACCCATTCAACACATGAGCACATGGTGTGAAGTCCGCGGTTGAAGGATGAGGGACGCTACATCATAACTAAACAAGAGCCAATCATAATGCTGATCAGCCGCTCGTCACCAATCACCATAATCAAGTGTTTGCGAGTTTGAATTTCTCTGGAGATGCGAGCCACTGATAATCCCCAATGAGAATGAAACAGCTTTAGAGTGCTTGTAGGCTTTTCGGCCTACATGGCTCTACCTACAGGGCGAAAGTCTTGTTTCAAAATCACACACTGCTAACATAATGTACGCGTCCCGAATTCTGATAATGACACAATGACACACTGCAGTTGGTGCATTAATATTGTGATTCTCCTTCATAACACAAGCAGTGTAACAAAAACTCCCTTATGAAGACTATCAGTATCGTCAACGAACAGAGAAACGGACGGTGTGAAAGTTAGTAAACCTCTGTCAGGAAGTCGGCAATTTGCAACAGCTGATTGGGATTGTCCCAGAGACTCTTTTTGCCCAAAACTATGTGGGACTTCATTGTTAATATTTATACTCGGTTGTGGACGTTGTGTGCAGATCTAGTGTTCAGACTGTTTACAGCTGTGTCAATTCTAAACGATTGTGCTAAATAGTTTCAAAAGGGCTTGGTAAACGATCGATGGTCTTATAGCTGGGCAACGTTTCGCTTTTGACACAAAAGCATCGTCAGGCCATTTGAGTAAATCACTAATTTGGCCGGGTTTTAAGGCGGACGGAGAACCAGTCAGCAACCACACTGACCGACAAGATCTTTAAACTGACATTCAACTCTGATCCGGTGTGCTGATCGGAAGAGGTCTTGCTGATTGGTTCTCCATCTGCCTTAAAACCTGACAAAGTTTTTGTGCGAAAGGCGAAACGTCGCCCAGCTACAAAACCACCGATTTTTTATCAAGCCCTTCTGAAACGATGGCTTCTCACTCGGTTCCGAACTTTTCCGGTTTGTGTTAAATGTTTTACTAGTCATGACACTGAATTGTATGGTGTATGACGTCATCAGGTGACATACTAGTTCAAGGTCCTCTCTTATGAAGATCATCTCTGCAAAACTGTATCTGAAGAAATTAAACGTGAAAAAGCACTTTGTTTGGCTCATGAAACGTGCTTTAGTGGTAAAATTTCTCTCAGGAGAGATGAGCTCGCAGAGAGGAATGGTTTCGGTAGATCCTCTGAAGTGTATGTTAGATAAAGAGTAGGTGTACAGCAAGGTTTCTCTATAGAGATGGACCTTAAAAAGCGATCATTTCTGATCATGCGTTTATGGGATTGTAGCATGCGCCACAAAATCAGTGAGGGTGGTTTCTTTCTGGAGGTGGGTAGATGGTTTTTCAAAAGGCTTCAGTTTCAAGGCTAACTTCACTGGATCAGAATGAAGTGGTCTTCTTGGGAAGTGGCATAGTTCTTGGGGGGACTACTGTATGTTTGTTATCGGGATATTATTTATGATTAAATGGCAATCACTTTTGTCTACGAAAGAATAGCGAGTTTAAGTTTCATACCCATAACTTCCAAATAGAGTTTACTGCGTTATCGTGCAAGAAGCTGTTCTTTGACCACATAATGGATCTGTGGACCGCAGTTCCTAAGTTTATGTGAGCAAGCTGGGACAGTCAGAGTCCATTTACTGCCGACCTGTGCTGTTGTACAAACGCACATATTTGTAAATAGGCTTTTCAGTGTATATGACCGTAAGTTGTTTGGGGTCCGAAGTAGGCCTTGATAGGATCCTTCTGATCATGCATTTCCTCAGTATGGTGGAAACCAGTTGATAGCGGCTGGCGCGTTGACAATGCTTTGTCTGCTGTGCTTGCTAATAAGCAGCGTTTGCATTGTACTCTCATTAGCGCAGTGGATTATCCAAACACATCCTCAGACCATCGATTGACATGGTGCTGTGTTCTTCGCCCTGGCGCGTTCACTAAACCGAAAGACCATCTCCTGCTGATTTCTCGATGTTTTCTCATTAGTGGCGTCTGCGATTCCAAATCACTGAAGTGATCACAGAGTACAAGTATGAATCAGTAACATGTAGAATAGTTGAGGTATGTATTTACATCTGTTCAAACAGCTGAAAATTATGTTTAGAAATTACAACCATGTTTAAACCAAACTTGTGTATGCTGCAGGTCTTCATCTGCCCACTGAATGCCTTAACATTAGAAAAACTTTGCTGAGAGGGGATAGCAATCGTCAGATCACCTAGATTGGTTTTTGTTGGGACTTGGGGTGTGATCCCACAAAAAGTGTCAGTTTTAAAACAAAGTTCACAGGATCGGATTGTAGATGTCTTAACTGGGGGTGCCTCTCTTGGGAGCGGGCTTATTTGAGGTACTACAATACTACTACTTCAATACTAACCAAAAACGATTTTAAAAATATCCGGAGTTCTGTCTCTGCTTTCGGTGGTTTCTTCAGAATTGAGGCGTTTACTTTTAAGGGTGGATGCAAGATCTGATTTGCCTAAACGTGTCTGTCAGATGCTTTTTAAATTCGGCTGATGATTTCGGTTTCTGCATGATCATCCAGACTAGTAGACGATGGTCCGTGCGACCGAGTTTCCTATGGAAACTGCTTAAACGCTGACCAACCACTTTCTTGGGATGGGCTGTGTAACTACGGATGGTGAGAAAAAGACCGTAACGATTGTGATATGCTATCATGTTACTACTTGTCCTGTTTTGTCACTACATGGTAACTGTTTAGTATTGACTGAACTTGACCGCTTTTTCGGTGAGCTGAGTAATTCAGCTACAAAAGTTCTATCACCAGTAGAGGTGTAAGGTTGTGTAGTAAAGTTGTGGGGTACATTGTTAAGGGTGACAGAAAACACAACGGACCATTTCTGATAGCATTTTATTCAACTTACTCAAAAAAGAGACGAAAATCAAAATCTGTAGAGTGATTTAGGTGCTTGCCTTGTCTGAATATTGATGCGGTACCAGAGCATGCTTGTGCAAGCAGAAGCACGAGCACTTTTTCTGCCGTTTCGTTTCTTATTTCGGTCAGTCGAGAATGAATCACTCATTTCGTGGCGTTGTGCACAAGGCTCCATTGTTCCCTTTACTGCGAGACCCAAGCTTCTTTCAAAAACCATGATAAGCTAAATGCATCCGTATGCCTTTCACGTCTGCAAATAGTATACACTATAAAGTTGGCAAAATACCGTTACCTACTGAACTGTGTCCTGTGGACTAACACACACAAGTTGACGGTTTTCTGAATACCATCTGGACTTTTGTGTCGTGGATTAATACCACTCATTTGACTTTGAACATCCCGCCGCGCTAACTACACTTCAGTGATGGCGGTTGTGCTCAGCTCCTGTAGCAGACCAAACGTCTTTGCTAACCACCTATCTTTGCCAGCTAAACGGTTTGCTGACTCGGCTGATGGTAACCTGGACGGTGGTCACGGAAAATATAGTGAATAGGAGATCAACCGAGGGGCAAGTCCTATCCCGAAGGTCAAGATACAGACATGTCAAATGTGCACAATATAGAGTAACAGAGAAGTAACAACACTGTTTTGTATAAGCGAAACGTAGCCAACGAGACCTTGGAGCCGAAAAGGACAGACTCAAAAGTCAGTGTGGAGTCCAGACTATCCTACATAGGTCCCTGATTAGGCGCTTTCCTTGGAACTTGGGAGAGATAAACGAAAACTACATTAGTGTTTTACGTTTATGCACAGAAGTAAAGTTACACTCTCCAGAAAAATAAGTTAACGGAAATCCCTGGAGAAGCGGTGGAAAATGCCGCTCTCCTGACAAGGGCCAGCAACAAAAGATCATCAGATTTCAATCCAAACACATTTTTGCCTGAGTGCTGAGTCGGGCAGCAGACGTGGCGAATTAATCTCATTCGGCTTACGAGTGACTTCTTCAAAAGTGACCCTGCCCTAGAAGAAGCGAAATCTCAACTTTCCTTGCAATGATTTCTCTTCAGGAGAAGTAATCTGCCGGGATGTACAGGCATCAATTGAGATGCAAGGTGAAAATAAACTACTGATAAAAGAACACAATAGTTTTCAAAGCTGCATATTCCCTAATAAAATGTCCCTTTTGCAATTTTTGGTGGCAGGCAATGCTTTTGCTGTTCATTCTGAGTGCAACGGAGCAGATATGATGTTTCCAAAAATCGATACTTCCAGTCAGTACCACTCTAACAGTTACACTGCCGAGCGCCGATTCCGTTTTGTTCGGGGACAGATAAAAAGACTGCAGTCAATGCACAGGGTGGTGATTCCTTTCTGGTGACAAACGCACATATACTCTATGAATAACTTTGCGATAGCATCAAAGCCCGCCAGCGTGTCTCATTCGTTCGGCACTTTGAAAAGATTTGGGTAGGAAGATCAAAGCCTAAAGGTCTTTCATCAAAAAAAAGATATACGTGCGAGGTACACATATAGAGAGTATAAAGTGGAGTAGTATAGAGTATGAGGTAAAATAGCACATGAAAAAGTATGTAAGGTTCGATCGGTTTGAACATAGATGCATGTCTGTTTCCACATGACCTGAACCAAATAGCTCGGTGGAAAGACTGCAAGTCTTTAAAGAGCAGCCTTGTGGATGCGGCCAGATACCCACTATGAGGTAGATTATCAAGCATTTTACCGGAAAAACTGACGTTACCGCGTCAAAGTGAGATATATCAAATGCAAGAATGAATGGGAACCACCGCCTTAATTGGAACCGTTTTCTAAGGATAATTTATCGGGACTATGACTGTTCTATCGATGAAGGTTTTTTGGCTTGCTCTCATCTTTCGGAGAGTCCAGAGTCAGATGGGAAAACATTCATTTAGAAACTTATACTAGGCTCAAGAACATGACAATAATGCCCTCTGTAGGAACTATGTTCGAGGGATTCTGAAGTGTTTTTTTTTCGACGGAGTCGTTTGGTTGTGGGTAACCAATAACGACTTCATAACGAGTGAAACCCTACTGGTACAGAGAATCGTACAACAGATATTTTGAAGGTAGAATACAAGTTTCAAGTTTGTATGACTCCAACCCTGCTCCCAGTGTTCACCGCTCTTGCATATCTATGATACTCACATAAAGACGTAGCATGATGAATCTGTCTGCCGTTCGTCAGCTCTCACCATCTGAGCGACGAAAAATACGAGCAGTTTTCTAATACAGCTTGACCCTAATAGGAAACAACAAATACAATAAGTTGTCACGAAGGAGTATTCCTACTCAAGAGCATAAAGAATGATGGTCATCGGGAACTCGATAGATACCCAATCATCATGCGTGGCTTCGTTCCATCTTTTAGACGCGTTACCTTTAGTAGGTGTTTCAGCGATTAATCATTATAACGAATGGTGCTGTGTGCGTATCCGAGGCTAAATGATCTGGTAAAAGTCAGAAAGTCAAAAGGTAATCGTTACTGTGGTGGACTGGTGCATCAACTGTGCTTAGGACATCAACTCTTGGGCTGAAAAATTTGAGTCAACTGTAGGGGATATTCCCATTGGCGAGTTGATCAGTCGTTTTTAGAAGCACAAACTGCTCCGTTTTGGCTCTGAGAGGCTCTTTTGTCTCGGGCAGGGACCACAGTGGGGGATAATTCAGTGCCTCCAAAATCGTCTCCTTGGTGGAGGTGTTTGTTCTCCTTGAGGAAGTACTCGATGGCGAAGTACTGTATAATGTCAGATGTTGTCAGGACAAAGAGCTTTACAAGTAAATTTTGGTTACATTGAACAGAATTCCGAGGCATGCTGAGTGCTCATGAAGTACTTCCCGTTGATACGAAATTATTCTCAATTGTGAGGACAAGAGGCATGGTTGCTTTACAACAGACGATTTCGTTGTTCAGATGCATATGTATTTGATTTCTGGATGAGGTCCTTCCATATAGGTCTGCACGGATTTAAAAATCAAAAGTAAGGTTTTTGAGATGAATCACCACGGAGACAGTGTCCAATTTCAAGATCTCAGGATAGGGTGATACAGGATGCAGTAAATCAGCGTGCCACTTTTGGAATAGATGGTCTAGAAAATGGAGGTCACATTTTAATACTCAGCGCTTGAGGTCCCCCTTTTTGGCTGAACACTACTCACCATTATTGTATGCCGGAGGACTAGACTGGCCTCTGGACTCACAAGTCTTCGGCTTACAACTGCTTTCGCCTGTGCTTTAGCGTGTCTTATTTTGTTCTAATTGTCACGTTGCATTGTGACCAGTTGAGCAGCATCGGTAATCTGAATTAAAGGATTTGCCTATGGGCTGCTCGACCGAAATTAGTTCTACTGTAGAGCATATGGCGGGAGATTTGAATGACCAGTGATGAAATCGTCCGACGTGGCACGAGTGGATCCAGTTCGTCAACTACTCCATATCAGGAACAACGGGTAACAAAAACAAAGCTTCTGAGTGGATGACTAATTGCGAAGCTCTTTAGGGGTACAAAACTAACGTACATATGGCAGCTGAAATGACGTCTGCGATTACCAGTAGAGAGGACTGATGACGGAACATTCAATAATTAACCAACTGCAGCTTACATGTCAACTTTTGTCAACAATAGTGTGGACCACATTTTATGTATGCTCTCGAAACTATCACGCACTCGTCGTTTCACGACCTCAATCCCAGCTATTACAGTCTTAGATATTGAGGGGTTGCAAGTAGCTGAATAAAACAAAAAATTCCTGAAATGTTGAGAGAAGAAAGAATCGAAGACAGACCGAAGATTACAAATTTGCAGTAGGGATAACATCCAGTGGCCAGGAATGAAAACAGGAACCTGTCACCGAAGGAACCTACTATCCATCGCGCAATTCGACTATGTTTTCATATCGCTTGTGCAGATTTCCCGACGGTGTTTAACTTCACACATTCCTTTCCAATTGTACCATTTAAAATAAATGAAATGATACCAGGTCAACGCGGGAGTACGCTGAATCAAGCCAGAGTTTGCTCCTTAGACCGGATAGGATGATGCATTTCAATTTACGAATCCAGTCTAATAGATTGCGTCTATCTGAGTCACAACAACCGTACAACACACCGCGAAAGATTGCGCTGATATACCCCCCTACTGACACCGTGCTATTACCTTCAAGTAACACTCACAGACTGAGGCCCTGATAACAACAGTTAAAACACACACCACTAGTGCGACTTTGGTGCCCGTAGGTATTGTCTCTCATTCACGGAGATAGATCTTGACCAATGAAGTCACATGGATTTATCCCTTTTCGACTGATCAGACAATCGAGAAAGGAAATCATAACCCTAAGTTAAGTAAAATTCTGACTATCGAGATTCATCAGTGGGGTTCATATTCTGCGATCCAGCTGTTCCATTTATTACGGAAACCGAGGGGAAAATGCTTCTCTCCCGGAAGAATATGTTCAACTTTTATGACTTGCTACGAATAGAGCAAGAGGAGTAGCTCTGTTCAAAACATTGTCACAGTCACATCTAGTAGCCTTCTTTGGTATGGATTGATTTGTTACAACGCTTGCTAGCAATAGGATAATTTCGTGACATCATGCTTTGTGTTCATACGGGCTGACAAGTTCGTTTCGGTATAAAGCAGAAAACCAGTTGCTGACTGCGTCTTGGTTCACACCACGTTTTCATACAGAGAAAAAAAATGGTGGAGTGCCTGTTGGGAGGTTTTTTTCTAAATTTCAACTCACCTTACATCCAAATGTATGTAGAACTTGCGCAGGACTCCTTCTTGGCTAATATCCTGTCATAAATTAGGATAGTCATTTAATTTATCATGGGCATATTTCTGTTTTCGTCCGGTTGTTTGCCCCGGAAACTTTTCGGGAGTCCACATTCAGCTAACGGTGTCCTTTTGATGTTTCCAGTTATCTGAAAAGTTTTCATGTTCCAAGAGTAAAACCGAGTAAGTCATGTTAAAACAGCGGAGTAGTCACATTAAAAAAGCTGCAAAAAGTCGTAGCTGTGACACAGGTCAGCTGATAAACATCCCAGCGGATTTCGTCGTGGAACTGAGGGTCAACAACCGTTCGACTTACCTAAGATTCTGCAGTCCGAATTCCGATTGGTGCTCTGGTGGCTGCCTCGAAGCGTGGCGGAAAAGTGAATTAGGTTGAAAAATGCATCACGACTGGCTATATCTCATGTAATAAAGATTTGTCCCAGGCCTATGGGTGAAATAAAACAGGACAGCGCCCTATCAGCGGCTGATTTAACTTTTGAGAAGTTTCTTTTGCATTTAGGTACGATGTACGGAGGTGACTGATCAGGTAGTCACAACAATGTCACCGTAAATGAGGGTGAAATGGTTTCCACTTTAGGGGTTAATTGTGCTTCTCATCGAATCGATGGGTCGATTTTTCAAGAACACAACAGTAAATGAAGTTCGGTTCTTCACAAAAGAAGAGGCTTTTTCAATAAACCTAAATTATCCCATTTTACTGAACACAACAGATGCTCTTTTTTCGCATGCATGTTCCCTGCCTCCAAAAAAGTCACACTTTTAGTTCCGGCCCAAACTTTTCTCTTCTTGAAGACGCGCACTGTTGTGAGGATGAGAACACGTATGGCTGGTGATTTTTTTTACGAACTTTCTATGGAACTGCACTCTCATCCTATGACGAGCAGCATGTTTCTTCAATTGCAGTGACCTGCAGCTACTGCGAAAGTTGTGAAATAATTGTGAATGCTTAGGCTTATAAAATGACGCCGCTTTGAAACGAAGAAAGAATGAGGTTAACTAATGAGTTCGCTGCGTCTAGTCTGGTGATACAACTATAGCTCGAAATACTGGGAATTGGTTTTAAAGTTCTACAACCTAAACATGACAACTGAAATTTAATATAAAAAATGATTTATCAGTTGACTTTGAACATCAAAGTCGAAAACAAATCATTTTGAACAGGTAGCACTACAACTCGGGACACACAAGAGTCATCCAGCTTTGTCCCCTGTTTGACCATGGTACTTAACCACTGGACCATACTTGAGGTTTTAGTGAGTCGTATCACTTTCCACATATAAGCCCATCTTCCCCTACTCAGGTTCATTTGACGATTCTGTCAACACCTCTCAAAGACGTTTTCTTCACTTCACCCTTGATTTGGTCGAGCTATCCCATATTAACGCTTACGGCACCGCTTTTATTCATTTCCTACAACAGTCAGAAAGGATGAATGATATTGTGTACCTGCAAATCGCCTGTTCCTTCGGCTAAAACTAAACAACCCACAAATGAGACTTTTATTTTGAAAGGCGCGTAAAAATATCCCTTGGTTTATGACCATCGTTTAATTCAGAACTTCATTTTTTCATTTAGGTGAGGGTTATTTCTGCAATTCCAACAGTCTGATTGTTAAGGTCAAAGGGATTTGTTGTACATGGATTTCGAAAGCAGAAATAAAGCTGGTAGCACTCTTGAATTCAGCATTGCATGACTATAGTCAGAGCAGTCGCAATGCGTTTGCGAAACCCGGTACTGTGCTGCCAAAACCGATTCATACGACCACCGAATCTGCCTTGGTCATGTGACACGAATCGACCGACCAAGTCACTCAACGGCCCTCTCTACCGTCTCACAGCATCCAACTAGATATGACCTGGGGTGAGCCGACATCCAATCGTTCCTGTCCCCACGCTTTCTAATTCACTAGCAAATCTTAGCTGCTTATTTCACGATTTATTCCTATTTTAACCATTAGACATGTACTGACCTGACGACGAGATCCCGAAAACATTAATGTTCGTAACTGCGTTCTTCATGTTTTGCACGGGAGGCAGCTATCACGCAGTCACTAGAGTCCTGTACACGTCCTCTGTGAAACCGATGACAACAAAGGGGACGTCAAGCCCGAAGGTTCGTCGATTAAAATCCCATTTCTCTGAACCGGTCGCGAAAAACGGTGAACTTAAGTCTGAGTTTTGGCCCTATCGAACGTAATGTTGATAAACCTAAACACATAGTTCCCTGTCTTCGCCCGTTAAAAAGTGATTGGATGGGCCAAGAATTAGTTCTATTACCAAACGATAGCCATTGGAAAGAACACATTACACTGTGGCTTCCTCAAAATATTATGGTTACAGTTTTCCCTTTAGTCCATTTTGTTTTTTTTACCAGTGTAGCGCAACAACATACTCTTTTCAGCTATATGGTGGTTGATGTCTTCCACGGTACTACGTACATAACATACAAGGTACAGCAAATCAGTCACAACAACATTTTTTCGGTTAATAACTTCATCTGCTTTGTTAACCTATCCTTTGCGTGTTTTGAGACCAGTGAGTTGCTGCTGCGATTCATCCTTTCCAGTTCAACCTCTCCGCTCTTGGGTTTGACCACCTTGACGTAGAAAAACAGTTCCGATAGACGAAATCGAGAGAACTGTAAGAATCATCTTGTGGAGGCCTAGGCATGACGAAAAACGACAGTGATGCTTATGTGACTGGCGGGCTAGCACGAGGAAACTGCATACCTCAAGTCACCGGAGCACAAAAGCACATGTCAAAAAGGCAACTCTATCTATGGGTTGGTGATCGCCGATGGTTATATGATACTGCAGTGCAAGTGGAATGGTGAATCTGTCATCAGACGCTTGATGGCTGCCAATTTCACTCGTGGTTATGCTCATATTGGATCGATGTGACTTAGAGGAGGGTGTGACTCAAACTCTGTGAATGAAATGTTACAACGAAATCACTACGATTGGCTACTTGTGCATAAACATAGAAAGCTTGCGTTTACATGTTAGAGTTGCAAGCAAGAATGAGCGCAACCTGCTAATATTAATAATGAGGAAAGGCGAGAAGTACACGTGAATTCCTTTCCAGAACACAGAAAGCCGAGCTAGTCTTGTGTTTAAAAAACTCCTCTATCGGCGATGTGTAATTGACGTCTCCAATATTGTCAAGGTCAGTGAGTTTCAAAGTCTTACGCAGTTTTTGTCTTAATTATTTAAACAGCTTACAGATCGTGAGAACACTGACCCAGTCAGATCCTAAAGCAAAGGGGATTTAGCTGAGATACCGATTACTACTTGTTATTTAGTAAATTATTTGATGGGAAAACGACACGGTAGGTTTTCGGGCACCAGCACTGCGTGGAAGCTAACTGGGGTTATAGTCCATAGAGTTTTCACAAAGTACGTCAACTGGTAGTTTACAGTTGGTCGAGTTGTGTGATGGGCTAACCAGCTATGTACCCTCATAGGCCATCGACACAGTAGTACGTTCGTTATTGTTTTGAGGTTGTGAAGCATTAACGTTTTGTGTTGAAGGTAAAAAACGTCTACCTGTCTTTGACCATCGGTGCCTTCAGAGAATTGCACATGTGTCATGAGAAAGTCGAGTTAGCAATACGGCAGTGGGACGTATGGATTTTGGTAACAGCAGCAGCTTGTTCGGGTGATAATTTAAATCGGCTGCACCAATTACACTGGCTCAGCCATGTGTCCCGCATGTCAGGTGATCGCCCCCTCAACGTGCCTGTCTGCTGAGCCAGATTCCGATTGGAAGATAACACAAGTTGGATAGTGCGTGATTCGGAAACGAAGCAGGAAAAACGTGACAGTACAAAGGGTCTTGGTTGCACTGTTGTATGTCGTCTGTGAGGTTGGGTTATCAAAGACCCATCACATCGGTGGTTGGAGAGACTCACCGACATGGCGATTTTACGCAACCCGTGGTGGCGTTGCTTCTGTTCTCCTGACCTCATTTAGTAACCAACTGTTTTCCTTCATCTTTATTTTGTTTTCAGTGCCTTTCGGTACCCCTTCTATTACGCACTGCTGGCTGCCATAGGTTCCGTCAGCCCAAACCACCGCACGGTAGTCAAACTGAACTGAACCGAACATGTTCTTCTCAAAGAAGACAGGTAATCGGATTCGTCCTAGCAATCAGACACTAATACGATGTGTATCTGACCAAACTGATACCGTCTGTTCCACAAGTCCCAGAATGTGAGCGAAACCTTGTCCAACGTCGGGAATTCTTTGAAAATCCAGAGCATAGTATGAGGGGGAGTTTTGGGGCTGCATGAATGCGGTCTGTGAGTCGGGGACTTAAAATAGACTCAACATTCATTAGGCCAAAAATGGGCCAAATGACACCTCCATCCTTTTCTCCATCCCTGTTCAAGAAGTATGTGCACAACTGTTATAATTTGCGATGGAGTGCATGACTGGCTGAGGCCCCTTCTCTTGGCTCCAGGTTCTGCATGTCACATAAGAGCCAGGCTGAGCCATAAATGCATTCTGAAAGTCTTCTCCACCAAGCACAATACCTACGACCCAAAAATGGTAAAGACCAGCGATTTTTGATATGGATTTGCTATCGATAACGTAGACATCTCATGGCTGCCAAGACTGTCCGCACAATGAACACTTTGACGTCGTAAGAAGACCCCCAGAGAACAAACACATTGTTTCGTCCCGTCCTGATAAATTCTCACGAAGTATTATCCTAAACAGATGGGATTATGTCGGCAAATTTTGTGCACTACCCGCGGATAGCAAGGAATTTATTGCCACGCCTGGTGAGAAAGAGCCAAATACACTCAAATCATGTCGCGCCGTGTGCGGCAACCAAAAAGTAGGATGTGCAGCCTAGTGATTTACACCTTTTCAGTAGCATCGTAAGTAGTGTGGGCGCGAAATGTAACTTCAGAAATTCCAAACCACGCGATTGAACTGGTTGGTTCACTTCAGAGCGAAAGTGAAATGTTGTGATAGAGAAAGCGATGGTCAATCCGACCCGGACTGCGAAAAACAATGGGCATAAAGTAAATGGTTTATTTGAAAATTATTCAGTTGATGAACTTGAATATCATCAGTGGTCAATCAACACCAACCATAGAAAAAACATTGTGAATATCAGCGAAATACACTCATTTGCAAACAAATTGGGTTTTGCGAGAGACTCACCTGGAACCCAGCTGAATCTCTCGTTTGTGATGTTTCCAGGCAACTGAATGTGCTGCACCAGGCCGCCTCATGTTTCAGTTGCTACGATATTCGAGACATCGCGATACAAATCAATTATCGTTTATTTTTGAAGAGCATGTTTACAGAGATAAAAAGTAAATGAAAGCGATGAATGTGAAAGGGTTACAGGAGAGTATGAAGTAAAAGAGGGAAACGTCTCTTTCGAAATCATGCCACCAATGGTTTCAGCCAGATAAGATGAATCTCAACGTATGTAAGAATTTTGGTATGGAAACACGCGTGTAAAGATCAACAACCGAAGAAAGGAAGGACAATGCTGAATACTCTGCAAGGCGCAGTAAGCGCTAGCACAGTCAAGACTCGCACACCAGGCACAAAGTGTCCGTTATACTGGGTCTGGTGTGAGATTCAATGGCAAGAATGTACACCCAAAGCCATGTACCACGCATAAAAGTGTCGTGAGTAAGCAGAGAGCCCACAATGGCAGACCAACACAAGTCACTGACTGTGACCTTGGGAAGTCCCAGTCCAATAACAGCCCTGGCGGATTGAGGAAAGCAGATCCCTCGATAAGAGATGATCATCGGTTGGTGGACCATAAATTCGACATTAAAACCAATTGCATGTAGGGCTGAGATTATGGCGAGGGAATAGTCATCAGCACCATACCTCTGTTTCTTCTTATTCCACACAGTCACTCTGTGCCAATCCGAGACTATGCTGACGTCTACCACAGTTGCTTGGCCAAGCGACCAACTCGTAAACAGCGACCGTCAACGCTGTTGTGCAGACTATCACCCCAAGCAGCCACCAGCTCTTCCTTGGTGTTTACGCATGCACCATGAACTCGGATCGGAAGCCTGAGATCCCGAACAATCTTGCCAAATGCGGAATCGTTGACCACATTGCGTAGTACTCGGCACTGGGTAGAAAGGAGCTTTTCCACACGCGCTGTCCGCTGCACCGTGATTGTTGCACTCAGACTTGGGATACCTAGTCCCCCATGTTTTTTTACCGGCGCGGATGTAGCTGATCGGGGTGTCTTTCGGTAGACGTGGCCAGCCACGAATAGATTGCCTGATGTAATTGTCCAACCTTTTAAGCGTGTTTCGGTGGACTTGGCCGAGCACGAGCGAATATGTCAGCCTCGGTATCAGGTAGTTCCTCGTGATCTCCATTCTTTGATGCGGCTTCAACGGGGCACGCGTCACCTCATCGAGCAGTTTGAGCAGATGCTGTCGGTGGTTGAAGACCCCTTTCCCCTTGAATGTAAAGGGAATGCCCAAATATGTTACGGTGTCTGTCGGACCCAGAGGAGTGATGAGTTCCTCGGCGAAGCAAAATGGTTCGACTGAGACTGCTGTCGCCCGATGTTTCCTGTCCCCACAAATCACCATCGCTTTCGTCTTTCGGGCGTTTATCTTCATACCAGCTCTTCCCAACTTGACCGCAGCAGCTTCAAGCTTCTCTTTAAGGCGAGCCTGACTTTCTGCACACACGACCCAGTCGTCAGCGAAGGCAAAACCATCTACTAGGGTGTCATGGAACTGATATCCCAGTTGCGGCATCGACAATCCAAGAACCTCATCCATTGCCATGATGAACAATAATGGGGAGAGTGGATCTCCTTGCCTCACACCTCTGTGGCAGTGGACCTCGGAATTGGGGAAAACTGCTACAGCATTCTCATAGGACTGTGCGATGTATCGAACTAGAGGTGACGGTGCTCCAAACGCCTTGGCAGATCTGACGATTGTGTCATGCGAAACCGAATCAAACGCTTTCGAGATATCAACAAACGCCAAGCTGAGGTTAGAAGCAGTCGCTGAAGAGTGACGAAGCAGGGCATGTAACAGCGATGTAGCTTCCAAACAACCGTCTCGATGTAGAAATGCAAACTGGAGTGAGGGCAGTTGCAATCTACGACTCCAGCGATCAGCAAGCACCTTATGAAAGCATCGGACAAGAATGGATGACACGGAGATCGGTCTCAGTTGATCCGGTGAAGTCGGATTTGGGACCTTCGGAACAAGGGTAAAACGGGCACGACACAGATGTGGGGGACAACCCCCAGATAATAAGAGTAAGTTGAAATACCCAGCAAGCGCGTTAGCATTGAACCGGCGGAGCATCCTGGGCGTGAGCTTGTCCAGGCCTGGGGACGAATTGCCCATTAAACGGATCGTACGACCGACTTCCTCTCCTGTAATTGGCTCGATCAAGCTCCAATCGGATGGTACTACTACGCGACTTGGCCGGCTATCCACGTGTTTTGGAGCTGAGAGCACCTGTTTCCAGTACTGCTCGGCGTTCAGAGGTAGGCCGCAGTTACCTTTGTATAGATCCTTCCATGACCCATCGAGCACAGCAGACGCTGCATCTTTCCGTCTTTGGTGGTATAGGGTCTGGATGGCGGCGTAGTTGGCTCGGCGGATCTGCTTTCGGTTGACCGGAATCCGATGGGCTAACTAACGACGGCGTCGGGATACAGTTTTCCAGATGTGTGGAAATGTCCTGGAGGCGTGGAGGTCCAGAAGCGACAGGACTTGCTCCGGTGTCATGATGCCAGACTGCAACCCTCGGGCAAATGCCAGATGGTCAACACTAGCAAGCGAACTGTCAGCATGGGATTCCAAGAGTGACACGGCGCAATCCACGGTTTGTTTAAACCAGACGCTATAGTCATCAGCTTCTGACGAGTAGGCCGTTGTTTGACCGATAGTTTGGTCAGGGCCACCAGATGATGATTCGTCCTGTTGTGCTTGCCAGTTAAGCACCCGTAAACTGGTTTTGATGCTGATAGACGATCGACCAGGAAAATACTGCTCCAATCTCGCGAACAGCGCGGTTTGCGTGCCACAAGACGGATACTAATTGTTAGCCAGGCGCAGGAGCGATTGTGACTCTTGTTGGGACCAACAGGCCCCGGAATACTTCACTCGGCCAAGCTTATCTGCATTATGCTGGGGAGGGGGTGTGCGTGCCGGCGAGGTTGACTCAGGCCAATCTTCGTCGGAAAAAGGCGGGAACAATCAGAGCAGGCCAATTGGGCGACCATGTTCGTACCAACACCTTCATTGTCGTGAACTCGATGGTGGGCTGCCAAGCCAGCTTTCGATTTGCAGCACTTGCCACATTCCTCACACGTGAGCCCAACGAGACTCTCCTGTGTACTGGTTGGATCTGGTGCAGAGGCGCCAGATGATCCGTAGTGTACATTGACGAAAGTAACCAGCACGTTGAAACCAAACAGTGTGGTTAGCCCTGTCTGGAGTTGCAGAACTCTTAGCTCACCCAGACTGACGTCCAGACTCCCCAGTCGGAACCACGAGGAGGTGGTTCAGCTCGCCGACTCGACTCATTTAGTACGATATTCGAGATATCGCGATACATTGTATAGACGTTATGCTTGGCTTCAAGTAGAACATAAAGTTGACGGAAACTCGGGGAGTGCGCCTACGTGGTGAGCCCCAAGAAGGGCGAAACCGGTCGTGGGCTGTCGAAGAATTTTCAGCAACCTTATGAGTAGTGCATTACGTATTATGAATATCAGTTTGTCAGATGAGGCTTCTGCAAAAATGAAGCAGTAAAATTAACTGTTCTTATAGTTGGTGACGAGGGTAGATATAGTAATTCATTTGATCAATACGGGATGGTTGAAGCGGTAAGTAGGTCTGCGGTCTGGAAATACTTATAATGAAAAGTGTAGGCAGACAACTATGGTAACTATTTTCCACGAAGGATTTCACAAATATAATGAAGAAAGCTTGTTCATCTTTCCTTCGTCCGTTTGTCCCTTGATTTCTGGGTTAGTTCTGAATCAAACTTTCTAGGGATCAGGGATTTTGTTCATCTACGCAGGTCAGTTGGCTTTTTTGCCACTCAGTAGGGCGTGATACAAGCAAAGTACAAACAGTGTGAAAATATCTATCATCACTGATGCTTTCAAACAAAGTCCCACCATTGCACGGGTTTCCCCTCCTAACAAATTGACTTGGGTCGATTCAGCCAGTGTTTCAAACGCGGCCCCCTTTTTGTATCCCAGCCACTTATGTAGGATCATGAGAACGTCTCGTATTTGTCAGGGCACGTGGCATGATTAGTTTGCGGAATCTCTTATGGAATAGTGCCCACAAGTGTTTAATCAGATATATAATGGGGCACATCACGTCGACTTTACATATCAGACGTCGGTAAAGCACCAATGAGATTTCGATTTCACCGAAATATTGTTAAAGTGCCATCCCATTACTCTTTGTAGATGGATACCATAGTCACCTCGAGTCACGAATGTGCTTATCTTACTTAGTAGGCCAATGCAAAGTGGACTTAAAAGAAACTTAAGTTAGGAAGGTGAGCAAAAGACCCACAGAAATATCAAAGAAAATGCAGACATTGTTAATCAACACCATTCGGCGGCCAAAAGATATGTCGCCTTAAACTGCCAGAAAGGGTATTGATCAGTGGAGGCTGATATGCCAGGAAATGTACTTTAGGTCTGGTGGAAAAAACGATTTTTGAGAATATGAAAACAACTGCATCATTATGAAAAGCGCTCTCTTAAGCCGCCCAATACATTTGCCGTAAGCTACAGCCTCTCACAATAATATAAAAGAACTTTGAACAAACGCTTAGCGCTGCTTTCGTGTGTTCGCCAAGAGAGATCTTGCTGAGCGTTTCTCCGTCAGAATTACAACCCAACCAACTTGGCAATCTACTCATTCGGCCTGTCGAAAATAAATCCTGCCGCCAAAGAAAGTCACAGACTATTGACCAGACCTTTTGAAAAGATAATTTCTAGTTCGGTTCCAAAGTTTTTCCCACTAATAACGGGCTTCCGTGTTTCTAACGGATGATCTAACGGATGAGAGAACAAGCAAACACAACCGTTTTTATAAAAGTTTACAAGGCAGTCGGCAGCACAACCTGTGCGGTCGTGTCTGAATCAGCTTGCTGAACGGATTTTTGATAGAATAGATCGAATAAATTTCCACCAATGCTACCCGCTTTTGTGTTTATGCCGAGATGAGAACAAGAGATCGATGGAGCAGTGTGATTGATTTAGGCAATTTAATCAGTCGCCGACTGAGATAGCTTCACGAGTTCAGACTGAATCAGGTCACTGTACTAATGAACCCAGCAACAGGTTCGGTGGTCACATCTACTCTCATTGGTTTTCTTCGTATATAGTGACAATGGTGGTGTAATGGGAGTATGGGTTATGGTATGTGACGAAGATTGCTCATTTAACAAAACAGCCTTGTTCCTTTACGGACCTGAATGTATTTCGTTGTGTGTTTTGTTAGATCGGTGCATGCACTATCTGCTTAGACGTGGTCAGTAGACACATGAAAAAGGGTCAACAATATTATGACGAAAGCAACAACTCGTTTTTTCTGTGTCAGGGTGGTTTGACTGATCAGTCGGGAGAGGGATGACTGTAGGTGCATCAAAGAAAATCCACTGCAGCCCAGTCAGCCGAGCAGTTTTGTGTTCAATGTCCTTATTTTAATTGATGGGATGGAAGTACCCCTTTCAGAAGTCCGACTTTCTGGAAAAGCCAGTGGAAGTCACTAAGAGTTCCGTGACTATCTCTCCAAGTGTATCTAAGAGCTTCATAGACAGTTAGGGTGAAAATAGGAAAGCCCTTCTCCGCAAACTCATCTGTTAACAAACACGAACTAAGCAGTTACAAGGCATCAGACACATGGTCTTTAGAAATTGAACATTCTCACGCGTCCTGTTGAATTTTCATTGATATTCATTGATTATTATACAATGGTAAACGAACACTGCAAAGCGGTTCCACAATTTCACTTCACCTTCCATCAGATGTGGGGGACGGAGCTTGGACACTAAACCATAGACTACTCTCGTGCTTTGTCAGTAGTACCCAACGTTACGACGGTAGTCAAACGTTTCTGTCAACGTAGAAGAAGATGATAAGGAAGACGGGACTCCTAATGGTGCAAGCAGAGCAATTAAACTTTTGAAACGCTTTACACTTAAGCATAGTCTGATATTTGAGAGGCTGATTGAGAGTACCGCTTAACTTGCGTTTATTTTTGGGATTTATATCGACCAGAAGAGACGAACGAGACAGTTGAAGATATGTGACTTTTTTGGTGAAGACATGAGTGTACAAAACGCGTATTTCATTACGTGCTCTCACTGCGTTCGCACCAATGATGGACTTGATGACGAAGTTTATTCCTCCACATTCCCTCATTCACCGTAAGCCTCACAACTGGAATCACACCGTAAAAATGGTTGATATGAATTTTAAACCCAGTAGTGTGTACAGCATAGCTCCAGATGACTGCAGTGGGAGAAGTATGATGCGAAACTCGTGCAGACATTTTGAAGTTAACTAGTTCCACCAGTGGCCCCTACGTGTCTAGCGCGTCGTCTTCATAGCGCGCACTTGCTTCTGACCGATCCTACTAAACTTATCCAGCTTTTCGGGCTTTCGTCCAAAATGTGGTGAAACCAGGTGGGCCACTCTGTCAGTCTTTAGCGTACAATGTATGTGTCAGTTATATCATGCTTAACTGTTACCAAGCATGCGGAATATTAAAGACATTGATGAGGAGTGGCTTGTCTACATAGTACTCAAAGGTTCCATCAACGACCTATCACAGTTGGGCCGAATTCCACCATAGAAATGCTGGTCATTTTCATGGAGTTCGATGTCCAACTATTACCCCATTTGTTTTAGTTTATTCAATCGTCCAAACAGTGTAACCCAGATCAACCTCGTTTTGGAGCACTCTTTACGTTCCAGAAAAGTAAAAGTGAAGAAGGAATGCCATGAGAAGTGTGGACAACGTGAGACTGATTATGCCCTTAGCTCAGGGAGTTTTGTAAAACCAAAGGTTTCCCCAGTAAACTTTATCCCATCCCATGAGCACTTTCATCTCAAATCGCACGCTTTTCTTGAATGGAAATGGTTCCAGCGAAATACAATCATTTGCAAACAAATTTGGTTTTGCGAGAGACTCACCTGGAACCCAGCTGAATTTCTCGTGTGTGATGTTTCCGGACAACTGGATGTGCTGCACCAGGCCACCTCATGTTTCGGTTGCCCGGAAACCTCACAAACGCGAGATTCAGCTGGGTTCCATGTGAGTCCCTCGCAAAACCCAATTTGTTTGCAAGTGAGTGTATTTCGCTGATTTCGTGCGATGTGGTTTCAAGTAGAACATAAGGTTGACGGAAACTCTGGGACTGCGCCTACCTGATGAGCCCCAAGAAGGGCGAAACCGGTCGTGGGCTGTCGAAGAGTTTTCATCAATCTTATAAGTAGTGCATTACAGCTAAACTAACGTTCATCGCTGCAAGAATGTTTCAAGGCATTCATTTGATTGGTCAGGTTGACACACCCAGGTTTGTTTTAAGGTTGAACTCAACGCATGATGACTGATTAGCCCTGATCAGACAGCTGCTCCATGCCTGCTGAATTCAGCGTCAAACCGCAGACGTGGGCGTGCCACCTTGACTAATCAAATGACGACCCTTTAATGTCCCTAAAACGTCCTTTTGGAGGTAGCCGTCAGTAGATCTTTTTAACTTGTTATTATAATTCTGATTATTCGACACCTAGATATTGCGCACCATAGCCGAAACGTCGAGCAATGAACCCCGATGTAATAGCGTTGTGTTATCCCATTCAAACCAAACCAAATGTACCATGCAACGCTCAATCTTTTCGAATTCATTCGCACCAAATTCGGTGTAGATATTCATCATTTTAAATATAGAAAAAAGGCAATCAGATTTAGTACTATTGGTTTATTTGAGGCAGATTGCAATAAGTACATCTTATTGAAAATGAACCCAAAGTTTTTTGCATTAACGGTTCACATGTCTGAAGCTGACCATGCTGATCTCAGACCGTATCTCTCCCAGAGGGGTTATCCGGCGAATGAATGAATGAAGACTGCTGAATGCATACAGCGTAAACAACCTCTTGGTCCGATATCTTTTCTAGTGCCGGTTCTTTTCCAGTTTCTGGCTTAATTGCGGGTTCTTCTTTCTGCATAATTTGAATACACCTGGCCCCGTCGTCCATCACATATGAGTTTATTAGTGCATATCTTAGTGTGTATCCTATCCACTAAGGAGAGTTTATAAACATTTCGTTACGGATAAAAACTTCATCCGGTGTGCCATATGAACCTAAAAATCTCTCTTGGACCAATTTTATGGAAAGAACAACTTCAGTGCCCAGTGGCTGCACTCTGGCCACCTTATCGGACTTAGTTAAACTGGATTGGCAACAAAACTGACACACCTCTCATGACGGATCATACCACTGTTTAGTAAAGGAAGCCAAGATCTGAAAATGTGTGATTCGTTCATAAATTTTCATTTGTTTTGTATTGCACACAGTTCGGTTCATTTCGAGGTCATTGAAATTAATCAGTCGTTTGCTTTTGTTCACTACGAACAGCAGTAACATTGCTCCAGCAGCACTACCGGCAATCCAGCTGTGGTTTCACTCCGAACCTTGGCATTTTTTCTCTCAAGCACGAGGACTTACACTAAGACGCTTCTGAGACTTCAACAACCGCCCACTAGTTGTTTGAATTTCTGCGCGTTTACCTTACCCACCCACTTGTTTTGCTTTTTACCGCAATATGAACCTTGTGGCAGATATAATTTTCCACAAAAAACCAAAAACTCCAGTGTTCCTTTCTTAACTACATTCCTTTCTGTGTCTACACATTTTTGGTACCAGAAACACCTGAGCCTCACCCCTTAAGTATATGGTTCTTCCCCATAAGTTTGACCACCTGGGTTTTAATGGTATACGGAGCCAATTTTTTCGCTCCTCGTTTTTTGAGTCGATCACTCCAAGTAGTTCGGTCTTCCTAGCGGTATAGAGGTTACCGAGCTACCGTTGGTGATTCATTCGATCGTCTTGCGTGAAACTCCAGGGGTAGGTGAAGAAATGGACCAGTAGCCCCGACCTGTGGAATGTGAACAAAAAGTGCACTGCTGTCATCCTTGTCCCTTCGCTAGTTTTCGTCTTAGGACGCTGTACCTCAGGAATGTTTGACGGACACGGGTAAACACATTGGTTAGTGGACGTAGTTAACGTATGCAGCAGAATCCTCCGGAAAGACATAAATTACGCCAGTACATGGAGTAGATGGTATTGACTGGTTTATGAATACCACGACTACCTTGCAGTTAGGACAGTCAGACCCCATTATTTTTCATTGTATATTAGCGCCGTGTTCTTGGAAATAAGCTCTGCTCGGAGTTACGCTGTTTAGAAGAACACTGTGTGTCCATTCTGTCATTTCTCTTTATGGAGTTACTCAGTCGTCTGGGGGGCCAGAAATAGTCTTTTCTTCGGTTCGACGGATTCGGGTCCTCAAGGAAAACTTTCCCGCCACCAAAATTACTTTCTCCTTCTTGGAAGGGGAGTACAATTATGAGAAACCAAAGAGCTTGTAGTTTCTTCCAGAAGACTGTGCTTGTATGTCTGTGTTGCTTCTGATTTTGTTTCTTCGGGTAATATTTGACGGCTTGCAAAGCACAGTTAATAATATTCACTCGTAGGTCTAGCGCCTTCCTGCTGCTGCATCCCGGACAACAAACTACGAGGATGTTAGTTCAGGAGTTTTTAATTTCTTATTGAAGCAGTACGCATACAGAGTTTCGGCTCGGACCTTGCTAAAAAGCTTGAGTGCCGTGTTGTAAGCAATATGGAAATATTTAAGGTCAAAACACAGCGTACAGGGGTAAGAAGTTGTCATCCGACGTTTTCGAGGATTTCCACAATCAAGCAATACGTACTTGTAAAAATGCTACCGATTACTTTGTGGTACCCTAAATCAATTGGTTTCCAATTTTTTCACCAAGACTGATTTCTGTGTAAATATCCTTCTGCTTCATGATGACTTATCAAATACCCCAGCTAATATTTCAAATTGTGCGCTTATTTTTTAAATCAGCAATGAAACTATTTGCCGGGCACCATACAGTTAGCCAGCCTGAAAGGTGAAACTCCTCATAAAGAAATCATTTAATGAACCAGAAGATTCTCACCGCGACCAATACCTCTGGAAACAGTACGAGAAACTCCGAATAGTCTTTTTAGCCCGAAATTCGAATAGCCAAAGCAAACACATCCTGTGTCGCAAAATTAACTCACTTTGGTAGGAGATTAAAGCTCTCCATTTACCAACAAAACTGGGAGCAAAAAACAGAGCAAATGCTACCGGTAGCAGCATAATGAATGGATCTGGGGATATAAACCCGGAACAGTCGTGTCAGTCAGTAGTGTACGGGCCGCTTAAGCTGACATTGAAGATAGCAGAGTCCTGTTAAATCCACCCTCGTTTACTTTCTAGTAATAAGGGTTGATGAAATAGGTGAGCTGCATTTGATCAGACAGCTTTAATCGAGATTTCGTCCTGAAAACAAAGCAAAGCCGAAAAGCACCTGAATCCGTTGCTTCCCTATTGGGAATCATAAACAATGCGCATCTCACGAGTCGCCAAGATGATTCGAACCTCCCGGCTAGTAGCTGAAAACTGAACCATTCGAACACAAGTGGCTGATCAAAATTTGGATTAACTCTCACTAAGACATGTTATTGCAGTTTTATTTGACTGGATGCCATTTAATCGCATCACTTTCCTAATGTACCGCGTAGGTTCGGATTTGTTTGGCTTTCAAAACACCGGCCCATTGCAAATGTCAGCTGAGTGGTACTTTCTTCAGTTGGGATAAATGGCTCGACACTTATAGTGCAATTGCAGATAACTCAAAGGCTTAGAAATCAATTGATGAGTGTTCTAAACTTTTCTACAGTGAAGACTTCTCGGCCGATTCTAACCGAACTGACTGAATCATTGAGGTTGTTCACAATAAAAAACCTGTATATCTTGGACAGAGTAGAGTCTGAAAAGATCTAAGCAGTGTTGCGCACTCGCTTGATTTCGGTTTCTACTGTGTGGGCTGTGCGCAAGCCGAATATCTTGGACAAACTTGGGAGATGGCTGTTTATTGACAAGTTGTGAATATCGACCGTGCATTGTTGGACAAAGAATCCAGTCTAGATGTAAGAAGACCATCACACACAAGAGATTCAGCTGGATTCATTTGAGTGCCCTGTCAAAACCAAATTCGTGTGCAAATGAGAGTAATTGTCGAAGGAATTTAGTCATCTGACCGACTAATAAGAAATCATTTCGAAAAGCCACTCTTACTAAGTAATGCACTACTCATAAGGTTGCTGAAAATTCTTCGACAGCCCACGACCGGTTTCGCCCTTCTTGGGGCTCATCAGGTAGGCGCAGTCCCCGAGTTTCCGTCAACCTTATGTTCTACTTGAAACCAAATTGCACGAAATTGGCGAAATACACTCATCTGCAAACAAATTTGGTTTTGCGAGAGACTCACCTGGAACCCAGCTGAATCTCTCGTTTGTGATGCTTCCAGGCAACTGAATGTGCTGCACCAGGCCGCCTCATGTTTCAGTTGCTACGATATTCGAGATATCGCGCTACATTGTATCGGAGTAATTCACTACTCATCATCACAAACGAGAGATTCAGCTGGGTTCCAGGTGAGTCTCTCGCAAAACCAAATTTGTTTGAAAATGAGTGTATTTCACTCTTACTAAGGTTTTTTAAACCTCTTCTCCTCACAAAGTACCACCATCCAGCAAGCAATGAAGCAAGCAGCCCAAGAATTGCTACTTACTTGCGAAACTGCTGTTGTTTAATATCTGCTGCTAAATTGGACTCAATTCCTAAGGACCAAACCGTACTAATGGATAGGGATGCGGTTCTTAGCGAAAATCTGGTTGCTTGTCATTGAAAAGTGTGGATCACGATAGCTCTCTCTTTCAGCGCGCAGTCGCACTGTTTTGTTCTTTTCGCATCGCCTGCAGGAAGTCCGTTACGGAATGCCTAAAGTTCGGTCTATGGGTGTACTATGCCAAAATGACTTGGTTTGCTCCATTCAATGAAATTCGATGAAACGTTTTCTAGTTACGCAGGTAGAATTGTGTGGCATCAAGTCGTTGCCGGTTGTATACCCCTCAGCATACACGTTTCGTGCAGATGTTCATGCATCAGCAAACCTATTCTCCTCATGAGAAAGTCGATATCCCTAGTACAGTTAGTACTTAATCAAGAAAAGGGACCCATGTTTTCCATCCAACATGGAGTTGCGCATTAGTTTTCTTGAAACAGAAATTCATGGTTTTGCCTTGAATTTTTAGCTGTCTGACTTCAATTTAATTAAACAAGGACCAAGCCTACTTGAGTGTTTTCATTTTTCAGGTCAGATAACATGAAGCACATCGCCTGATTATAGCCCGCCAAAAGACAATACATATACCCATAATCCATCTATCATTGATTTCCATCCTAAGTCGAAGAATGAGCTCAACCCCTCGGCGAAGTACCGGTCTACCTGGGTAACGCCTTGCGATGGGGCACATGAACTCGCGTTCGGTTTGACGTGGGATAACGGTGCTGTCTGTCCGGGAGGTGTCCAGAGTTATGCTGCTGGGAACAGACATACGGGAAAAATAGGTGAGAAATCTATTCATCGTGGTAAGGATGTCGAAAGCCTACATTCGCATTGTGTTTAACCGTACAGTATGAGCCAGACGCGTAGGCCACCACAGCGAAACAAGGGAGAAAAATAATAGGTGTAGCCACTAATATATTTTTCGCACCACTCTCGAAATACTGCTTCCAATCAACATGAACAAAAAAGCCCTTGTTGGGAGTTTTTATCTGCTAATGAGTCGTGCTGTAGGAAGGGACGAAGGGAAGTTTGTACCATTAAAAAACTCCGTTTGGGTTAATTTTGGGATGTATTTGTCTTTAGTGGAGCCATCAGTTTTTGAGGAACCGCTTGTTCTAACCTTGTACTTATTATTCGGCTGAAACTGAACGACAAAAATGTCTCCAACTCCTGCAAACCAAATGAGAATTCGGGCTTAATTTTTATTAGTATGTGGTCTCAATAGCTGCGCCATCAGATTTTTTCCTGGGATTGTTCTGTCTTTTCCATTTCCAATGTTCTGTATGCTAGCAGACCCACGAAATTGCAAAAGTTTAGCTAAGTGGATCAACGACTGATTGCAAAGCAATCGTACTTCAATAAGATAACTGTTAGTTAAAATAAGGTCACAAAACTTTTAGCATAGAGTTTTTTTGAAAATTTTCATGGTTTACTTTAAGTCGTGTGCATGTCAATAAAGCTAGTAACTTTCACTAGTAACCAAACCGATGAAGCAACCTTGATGGCCTAGTAGAACAGGAAAAATTCACCCTATTGGATAGGAAAACCGTTTATTTTAGGTAACCGAAGGTGGTAGGTGTGCGGGTGGTCACGTGAGAGTTTCACGTCTAGAAAGCTGCTTCAGTACACAGTACACAAGGCTAAAAATAGAATAAACATGTGATTTGGGTTTCGCGTATTCGCACTCGACAGCGATAAGCTATCTTATCATCTCCCTAATACGGCGGACAAATCATGGAGTTGTAGTGAACGAAATTGGTTCAACTGGAAGCATTGCAGCATCTGCACATGGTTTTTAGCTAGGAAATGAACCATTTTAAAGTTTCCTTAGACTCGAATCGACTTTCACCGAACTTTTTCGGTAGGTTGATTCGAGACTTATTGACTTCAGGTTCAGTTGCTTTACCAAATTTGATTGGCCTCCGAATTCGGAGGGAGACAGGTAAGAGCCAGTCCAATCTAGCACTTTGAGGCAGGGTCGTGCAGGATCGACTGGCAAGGCTAGAGGCAAACTGGGAGAACCACCGCATATTCATTGAAAGATACTTGAAGCACAGCTTGATTCCCACCGGTTAAGCCACCGGACACGCCACGCGCTTCTTCCCGAATAGCATTCTCAGCGGCCAAGTCATTCCTTAAACAGTGAATCTACTTGGCTACTTGGCGTTTATGTGATATCCGTCACCACGCACGTCAGCTCAACCAACATCTTTAGACCGTGCCCTCATCCGCAGACTTCGAGTTACTCCTAACCAAAGTGACGAAAGTGAAAGCCATCCAAAGACAACATTGCAACGAGAGACAAATCTGCAAGGTCACTTTTTAAGACTCAGCTTTCTGGTGAGACCATGACTAAGCCTGAGCCGCCTACTAGCTATTGTAATGTGGTAAATTTATCAGACTGACCGCTAAGTGAGGAACAGCGTCGTCTGTTAGAGAAGATCTTGAATTTTGAAGTAAGCAAAGGGCGGAAGAAATAGTCCCTAGCGTCGAATCTGTGTTGCAAAAACTTCCGCCAACAGAGGCGGAGAAGCTACGGTCCTGAAGTCCCAGCAGCCAGGAGCTCCAAATATTAGATCAGCAGAGCGAAGAGCGTTAAACACCCTAAAATAAGTGGACAACATTGTGATTACAAAGGCGGATAAGGGTAAGGCCACTGCGGTCATGAACAAAGGTGATTATCTACAGAAGGTCAAGCAGCACCTAGATGAGGGTCCTTACCACAGATCCATAAACCAGTTGTAAGTTTCGATGTCAATTCATCATATGCAAATGTGCCATAAGGCGACTCTTTAGAAATAGCCAAGCTGCTGCTACTAGCAGATACCACCCTTTCGGAACGGACACAGATTACGGTAGATAAAATAGTGGAAGGGATAAAAGCATGCCTGAATCTCACCCACTTCGTTTTTGCCTCCGTGGTTTATACTCAAAAAAAAGGTCTAGCACTGGGATCTCTAATATCCCCGGCAAATATATTTATGGAAAGATTTAGACGGATTCCCCTACCAACCCAAGATACTCTGGTATTATTGTAGATGACACTTTCGTCGTGATGAGACTAGACAAGGTCAGTGGATTTTATAACTGTCTGCATGACTTGAATGCACACATCATATCTAGTATGGAGATAGAGTCAACTTTGGGTACATTATCCTTCTTAGACTGCATGACACATAAGGTCGGGGGAAAATTAAAGACCACGAGAAGCCAAATGACACAGGGGCAATTCTGAACTACTCGTCTGCTAACCCGAAGTCGGTATTCGCTAGTATTGCTTCCCCAGTGCTTAGGCGTGTAATGGCCTTGTACACTGAAGAAGCTGATCGGACAGCGACCCAAATTGAAGTAACGAACAAACTTTGGGGTAGTAGATATCCAGCTAGTTTGATTAGGCGTCACTTGCGAAGGGTGTTGGTACCGGTGGCGAAACCCAACACGGAATGGATTGGGACTGCCGTTATTCCATATAAACCAGGGTCCTTCGAAGGATTCTAAACACGGCTAACATACGAGGAGCTTTCCAGAAGGGAAACATCCTGCACTCTGCACTGGTGCAATTGAAGGATCACCTCCCGGTGAACAGAACCAGGGCCTGTGTCCAAAAAATAAATGTAGCAACTGCACTGTCTATATAGGACAGACAGCAGGGAACTTCACACCAGAATCGGAGAGCACAGGAGAAAAATAAACAGGCTGCCGAGGTGCGCAGATGAATATCGAGCGTTACTGAAAGACGGCAATGGCGGAACACGCATTGGACAAGGGACAAAAAATAGATTTCGAGAATGTTGAGGTTTTGGGGCGAGGACTGCGGTCCACGCCACAGAAATTGATGGCCGAGGCGGTGGGAATCGCCAAGCATCCCAGTGTTAACAGAATCGAAGGCTTAGAACTGGCAAGCGTGTGTGGAGCACGGTTCTGGATCAGCCGGGCTGACAGGTGCTGGTGTGCTGTTATCAGAAGGAGCTGCCATCAAGACAAGTAGCTTAGATATGAATTGCACTTAGTATCACCCTCCTTCCCTCCCCTCCCCCAGCTAAATTGTCTTAGCACTCACAAGCCCACATAGACCAACGAAATCTAACAGTGGCCCCTACGGTGTATCATCAGCTGAAGCACCATGACCGGGAAGATTAAGGAACTAAACTCGATCAAAAATAATTTGAAACTCCCCCAACCCATTAACCGCAAGATTTAGTCAACCACAGTAACCGACGAGACCCTCTGATCGGCATTCAACACTGATCTAGTGTACTAATCTGAAGAGGTCTTATTGATTGGTTCTCTGTCTGCCTTAAAACCTGGTCAAACTGGTGACCTGCTCACTTGGCCTGATGAAGTTTTTGTATCAAAAGCGAAACGTTGCCCAGTTAAAGACTACCGACTGTTTACCATGCCCTTCTGAAACAGGGATCGTGCACTGTTACGGAGCACATTATTGTACGCAAGGGCACGGGCTCGGACCGACCAGAATAAGATCCGGACAGCGAAAACTTGGTAACCTATAAGATCACTTGTCCGGTGGTGTGAATTACCTGTTCGCATTGACTAAAGGTAATTTTACCCCTATTCAGTCTTACGGGCCGCGACTTCGCTTGAAAATTTAGCGAAAACGTAAACAAAACAGCTAACTGTGCTCACTAATGTTGTAGTGAGATATTTTGACTTTGAACCATTCTGTTTCGAACAGGGAGTGCAAGGTGAATCTAATCCACCTTCCCCGTGCTATTGGACACTCGTAGTCAGGTTTGAAATCTCGGCGCATGGAATGTTTTCTCAGAAGACATGATACGTATAGTCGGTGCTCCCTCTCCCTCCCTCTCTCTCTCTCTCTCTCGCAATCTGTACCTTTGGGAATAACCGTTTCTTTAAGTTTTATGACACTGTTTACCGGAGGGTGTATCAACCGTGTATCCCAGGAAAAAATCTAGTCCACCAGCACGGAAGAAAAAACGTACTTTATAGTGTTTCAGTACCGCAATGTTTATGTTAAGACCCTTGGTGAAGCGGAAACACAAGTCGGTATTCGGCTACATGAACTTGTATGAATATGCGTAAACAAATGACATCCATTCCGTCAGGATGACAACATGAAATTGCGATCAGTAAGGGTACAAACGAACTGGTTCATGGTGTAGATTGAACTGCTCCACCGTCCCAAACTTAAGCTCACTTCTGTTTTCTTGGTGATCCGCACCCGATGATAAAGAGGAGTTGTTTTTTATTGCCACTTTTCGTGAACAGCTATAAATACGCACAAAAACGCACCTATTTGACTCTATTCTTTTTTCTTTCTACCTTCCGTTATTGTGACTGTTGAGGCTCTGTGCAACGGAGAAACTCTAGGGCATTTTGAAAATAGAAAGTTTTATCCATCCAGCAAACTTGCAAAATCAGCATGAATTCAGGGGTCATCAGCTATAAGAAATAACTGCAGCTCGGTCGCCACCGGTGCTGTTGCTGTCCGTGTCCCAAATCCGCAAGTTTCCGCACTCTTCTCAACAACCTGATCAGTATGCATATCCGCCGTCTAGTGCGTTCATTCTGTACAGTCCACGTAACCACTGCATAATGAACAGGAGAACGAACCTGTCTACATAGAGAAAAAATAATTTGATCAGCCATTTTGTAGAAAAAACATATGATATGCACGACGACGTCCACTAGGGCAGCTTGACACTCCATGTTAGGAATGACCAAAAAGTTTCTGATGGGTTGCATAAATATATGCAATAAGTTCGTATCAACCTCAATCGACACAATGATCACACCCTCGACCGACTGGCTGTTAGACTTCGGTTAGACTTAGACGCCGGTGCAACCAGGTTGCTCAGTTTGGGTGTACTTAAGACCGGACATTTCTAATGAGCTAAGTGGCAGACGCTTTTCCATGGATAGGCTCGCTTTTCGGTGGAAAATATAGGGAGTAAGTGGCCACCAACTGACGTTTGTGAGGTTCTTTAGCAGCAGAAGTTGAATTCAAGCCCTCTTTTCCCATTTGACCGTACTTTCTCAAAGACTAACATAACGCGTTAAGCATGAATGACAGCTTCCTGGAGCTTACCAGAGAACAGATGCAAAATAACGACCCCAACGTCATAATTACGAACATCAGCAGGAACAGCAACTGGTAGCTCTGGATCATAGCGCGTCACCAGGAGGTTGGAAAAATTGCACTTTTGAGCCCGGAGAACGCAGGCTGACGGAAAGACGGCAAGAACCATACAGTTTTCCTACACTGTAAGCTATTTCATGGTGCTGGGAGATGATACACACTATGACTGTTCAGAAGTTCTAAAAATTATTAGCTACCTTCAATCACCTGATACAGAGGAGAAGCTCTTGTCTGGATCGGTTGCCAGGAGCAACACGAGATCCAAGCAGAATTTCGAACATGATAAATCCATACTGACGACTGAAGTTTTGATCTTGATTCCCTGTTGACCTTCTGGTGAGAGACTAACAGTGGGAGTAGACGGGATAGCAAATGACTGCGTTACGGACGGTCAGCTGGTTTGAAACAAAACACAGTTGTACCTTTCAACACTACCACAAGACCATCGCGAACCAAGTGGTTTGGTGGACAAGTGAAACCTAATGGTACATGAAAGGTTTTCTGAAAGGCTTACAGTAATGTGTGGCAGGTTTACTGTATATGAAATGTTTAAACGAAATCTTTCTAACTCCCAGTTAAGCCTTCAAGGTGACACCGAAATCAACTGTTGCGATTTAAGGGGGGACAGGAGCCCAAGGCATAGCTTAAGGTGCACTGTAGTTATTCAGTTGGAGAGGAACTACCAGCATTTTGCTACAGCTTCACTCATTTGAGTTATTGCACAAAGATTATTGCAATCAAAGGTTCTAGTGTGCTTTACAGCTGACTCCTCAAAGTAGCTCTTTTTAAAACGATTTTCACGTCATCCGGTAACCAACAGTTTCATATCAAAGCAAACAATCTATGATTCTTGAACTTCTGGACTAGTATTGCTGAACTTCAAAAGTTTCCATAGAATGGGAAAACAAAAAAACTCCGACCATGTTTTCTGGGTAACGAGGAAATTCCCAACACAGTTCCAGAAGAGGTTTCATTTCCTTTGACATTCTCTGTGGTGCTACTGGAGTTCATGAATTTCATGTTTAGCCTTGATCGACACTCGTACAACCAATCCTGAGCTGTACATATTCTAACTCGCCAACCGATTTTCAAAGTGCAGGAGAGGGTCATGCATATATCTCCCTGGGCTATCACCCATGGTTCCTACATTCTGTATAGTTTTTAGTCAAACACTCACACCTGACAGTCACCCACGGGCATATAACTATTCACTTCCTTATAGGTCAGCGTACAGTCCAACAAGGGTAGTGACATTAACAGTAAATCGAAGTGTCATAATTATACTCTTCGTTCACCTCATTTTGCACTGTTTTACATGGCAAGAGAGCAGGACTAGGAACCACGACAATTACTGGACCAATACGTCCAAACGTATGTTCAGGTTCAGCTGTTTGTTCCACCAATAAATCAGAAAGTATATGCCAACAGATTTGCACACAATATTTGTGACGAGTCAATTTCCTTGTGTTTGAGGGGCAAAAACTATTTTCGCTGTGTTATGGTGTGTTGAAAAATTTCGAAGCATGACGTTTCACTCGTGAGATTAGTACTTACTCGGAGGTCTCTAATGCGGATGGAGTCTTCTATCACCAAAGTGTTTTCGTACATCATCACCGTCAACAACATCGACAGCATGACATCAGTGTTCAACACCGACGCTTCGTTGCCATACAACCATGATTTATTTGAAAGCCTTATTGTGAAGAAAAGAATAAAGGTGGATGGGGAAGGGACTTAGTGCCAGCTTACTACAGTCATTCCGAGGTGCCTACATCTCCAGACACTCACACACAGGCAATGTGGATAGGAACTGACAACAAGAACGCCAGTGACGTCGGTTGACAGCCATATCTTGCAGCGTCTCTAACCAGGCGCAGTGGGGATCACGCGGTCCCCATCCTGGAAGGTGAGTGGCGCCGAAATCACCCAAGCGTTTCGTAACCACCTTCATAGCCCTCTGCCAGGTCAAGGGCTGGCCACCACTCTGCTTCCGCTACTCTGAGTTGGGCACGTAAAACAGCGTTCTCTCCGGCAAACTATGGTTTGGAATGCGGAATACATAGCCTAACCAACGCACCTTCTGGTGCTGGACACATTCTTCAATGGAAGTCCCCGTTGGACAACCGAACACCCGCTTTTTAATCGCCTCGTTATGGATTCACCAGCGCCAACCCACACCAGCTATGGTTCTGACACGACGGTTGTCGAATACCTGAAGACGTTCCAGTTCCGCTGCTCGAACAGGCCAAGTCTCACAGCCATACAACAAAACAGCCCGCACTGTATCTTGATGCACACGTCTCTTGAGATTCAGGGATACACCACTTTGACGCCATATGTGTCTCAAATTAGCAAACATGAGCCGAGCCTTGCAGATTCGTGAATTGACCTCACCTGTTACGCTAGAATCAGAACTAATACAACTTCCAAAATACGTAAAACGCTCCGCAACTTCCAGTGCCTTTCCCTGGATTGTAAGTGGCGTGTTCATTGACTGCATGTCCAGGAGCATGACCTTACACTTTGTGGGTGCAAAGTGCATACCAAAGGACGGGATGGATTTGGTCAGTTCATCCAAAAACACCTGCGCCTTCTCCTCCTCTTCGAAGACGAGAACGATGTCGTCTGCATATTCCAGATCGACAAGGTTTTCATCACAGGCTATTTGAACACCGGGGTTTTGGAGACCTTCCAGCGTTCATCTCATGATTTCATCGATCACGAAGGTGAACAGGAAAGGAGAGAGTGGGCATCCCTGACAGGCACCGCTTTGTACACAGAAGCTTCTGAAGAGCTTGCTGTATACTCTCACGGCCGGAAGTGCGAGAATACGAAGAGCTTATTATGTCCACAAACTTCCGGGGCATTCCTTGGTGGGCAAGCGTGTCAAGAAGAACAGACCGGTCAACCGAGTCGAATGCGCCCTGGAAATCCAGGAATACCAGCATTGTGGGTCGCTTATACGTATGGCGTTGTTCTAGCACCTGAAGGAGCATGAAGATTGGGTGAACGCAACCCATATCAGGCCGAAATCCCGCCTGCTGCTCTCGAGTCAGTGTTTTACGATCCACCATAAGGCGAAGAGGGACAAATGACGCCAACAGTCTCGTTACAACCGGGGTCAAACTTCTCACCCTGAGGTAACCACAGGGGGGATCGTACAATGTCAACTAGTCGGAAAAAAATAAGAGTAGTCCTTTAGAAAATTCAAGCTTTTCTATGAAGACCCGTTTCCTGTTAGGCAGCAGGCAGTATGTTTGGGGTTATCATGCGTTGTGAAGAAACACGGAAATAACTTTTGCATCGACAGTGTTTCCTTCGTTTCAGTGCGTCGTAGTTAAAGTGCATTGAGTACTTCATGTCAACTGGAATTAGGTCGATCCAGGCATTCACATCACTGAGGAACTTTTGTGCTATCTGAGATACCCCATGGACACTTCGTAATGACACGAGCTAAAGCATTTGTGTGACCTATGGAACATTAAGTATCACGGCCTATGGGATGTATTTCTCTTGATAATTGAAAGACAAGAACAAATAGAGCGCCACGCTTGTTGACCCGGGCTTTGAAGAGCCTAAGAATAAACGCGTTTTTGGCTTTATTTTCAACAGAAACTGATGTTTTGTTTGAAGAAAAACTACTCATAGTACTGTACAGACGTAATGCATAAACGAGGGATTCAGCTGGGTTCCAGGTGAATCTCCCGCAAAACCAAATTAGTTTGAAAATGAGTGTGTTTCACTACTCATAGGATTCTTCGACGGCCCTTGACCAGTTTTGCTCTTATGGGGACTCATCAGGTAGACGTAATCCGCGAGTTTCCGTAAACCTTATGTTCAAGCTGAACCCACATTGTACGAAGTTCGCGAACTGAACTCATTTGTACACTGAATCCCAGCTGAACCTCTCGGGGACTGTGTCCAACTGATGAGCTCCAGGAAGAGCAGAACCGGTGGCATCGAAGTGCTCTCAGCAACATTATGAGTGATGATTCTTTGAAAAAAATGTTCTCCGGTAACTCGAATACTGTACCATATGAAACATGGAGCGGCGTTTATGCGACATACTCATTTAAAGTGTATCACAAACGACAGATTCGGCTGGGACTCATTTGAGTCTCCTGTTAAAAACAAGCTGGCATGCAAATGAATGTATTTCGCGAACGGATCATTTGCTTTCAGTTGAAGGACGATAGGTTTTAGAAACGTCAACAAACAAAATGGAGTCCAAAAGGGCATGTAAACCTACATGGTCACTTCTCTGCCATGTGACGTTTGTCTGATTTTACCGGCAAGAAAAATTCGCTCGCTATATTCATATATCTGGCTACAGTGTGTTTAGAGGCCCTAAAGAAAGACCCGCCCTGTCCTACGTTTGCAGAGAATGACACCTGGCTTAAATTTATTCAGAAAGACGGTGAAACATCATCGCGTTTGCCAGGTGAAGTTCCCTTCATCTCGGCGACAGGCCTCAGTAAAAGAGAAGGAGAGCCGTGGATTCGGGAAATGTATGCAGGCGGGTCGCTCCTGTTAGCCCAGATCAGGGGGAAGCTACTAACACTAGACCACAGGGTCCAGTCAAATAAAATGTCAATTCGTTTCGTCAAGCTTCCTACGAATCCATTGGAAAACGTAGTTACCTTGTTAAATTATACTGCGGTATGTGTGGACATCCCGACTTCAGTGGGAAAATTCTTCCTAAATCAGATTGAATACTTCCAGTACATAACGAAATCAAGTCTTCGAGAAATAAATGGAATAGTACGTGAGGTGTTTTGAATGCCAGTGAAGTCCAATAAGAAATCAAAGCAGAGTAAAATTTGTGAGCGATTAATCGGCATTAACTGGGGACGTCACAAATGTACCCAATAGTGCAATTTAAAAAATTTGACAAATGCCACTGAGATCTTCTAGCAGTGAGGAGTCTTTCAGATTGGATAAAGGACATCAACTGGCCAGTACGCATGTTTATGACAGTAAGACTTCCTTCTGTTTTGGATCTTGACTGAATGTCCACTTTGTATATCTTCGGGGAATCCTTCCTTCTTAGGGTTTGCGCCCCCATTGTTCTTGATTCTCTGACTTAAGTCGCTGCCATGCAGTTACAGAATGGCAGCAGCTGAGATTTCCTTGATAGCTGCATCTCAGCAAAGACCTTGTTGAGTGTCTGACCTGGACTTCCATTTGTCTACTAATGCAAATTTTACGTTCGAGGTGCAGTCACTCTTAACCGGCGTTATATGTCCGGAAACTTCGTCGGGCTGTGAGTATCCACATCGGTCATCCTTCACAACTCCTTTATGGATTGACTATGTTTTGTGGTCAGCTTAATTGGCCAATAACCTAAAAATTCATCGAACTTGCCCATTATAAACAGCTTTCTCGTTGTTGGCCGGTGCAAGTTCTTTTCGCCGGTCAAATTCGAGTTATATATGAGGTTTATCAGTTCGTGTTTGTGGAACCCCAAACCTCAAACCTGGAGACAGCATTTGTTCAACTTTGGTCAGCTGTGTCGAAATTAGACTGTAGGTACTTTTCTAGACACTTCGATCCAAGTTATTCAGTCTCGAAATGAAACTTCTTCATCCAACAGAGTCTTACCTCTGGCCCATTGAGATCTTCGCTGAAAAGTTTTCAAACTTCACACGAAAAGCCCAAGATAGTCCACAGAATATGCGAGCACCGTTTCGCCAGCCTGAATTGTTTGTTCGTCCTTTGATACAAAGCCTCAATGTGTGCTTTTTTTCGGTTTCAAGTATCCACCCTTTTCACAACGACTTAAATTTAAAACACCTATTTGCAGCCAATTCTTGACACAAACCGCCTTGATAAAAAACCCAGCCGCACAACGGGAAGAACTTCAATTGTTATAAAGCATTCCACATAATATTTCACACTCTTCCAGAATGCATCCAACAAAATCCACTGGTGTTTAACTGTTCGGAGAAGCCCGGTCCATACTCTAAACCTCTACAGCAACATTGTTCCTCTTAGTTGTAAAAAAATTTCCAGACAAGCGCTAAAGCTAAATGTATCCGAAAGAAAGACTGCGATCACTGGCAGGACGAAATCCTCACACTACCACCATCCTGAAAAGGTCCAATCGGTTACAAATGTTTTCCGCACTCGGCGGGGAAATTAATCTCTGCACTGACATTAGGAGCTGGATCTATATTAATCCATCACCACGTTTGCTGTAGCTGAAAACAAGTACTCTTCAAAGGCAAAAATAAACTTCATTTTTGCAGCAGGTACTGTAGTTCAGTTGCCAAAAATTGAAATACAGTTCTCCCTCCGAAAGTGTCCACACCCTTAATTAGGACCGCCTCACTCCAATCCTGTTGGATTTGGCATGACGTAGCTACCTTGTGAGACACCACAGAAAGCTAAAAAAAAACTATAAATGTCTCTGTGGCGAAAACTTGAAACTGACTTTAACGCGTTCTGTTGGATAACCAACTGATGGCATCAAGATCGAATTAACCACCTACCGTTATTTCCATCCTATGCAAAGGCCACTTTTAGGTGATTCCTTCTACGTTCTTTTAATTGTTACGTTCTTCCCAGAGAAGGTCGCATGTAGAAAGAGATCACTTTTGATGGGTCCCTCAAAAAGTAACCACACCAACACACTTTCTTGTTCTTGGGAAACCACGTAAAATGTTTGCTCGTTCAGAGTTTGTTCTCTTTAAAAAGATACAGTGTTAATTGTTTCCTCTCAAGCGATCGCTTCAAACAGTAGTTTCCACCGATGTTGTGCTTTCTAGAGGAGATATACCATGTACCGGAAGGAAGGGAACACCCCATTAGATCTTACTCAACAGCTGAAGCAATCACTGTGGCTTACTCACTAACACACACAACATTTCAGGATAAAACACATACGGTGCCTACGTGAAACTTCCTTTGAAGTTCATGCGTGATATGTTTTGCCCGCCCCAAGAAGAAGTCTGTTAACAAACATAGAATTTGACACTTTTAAGTTTACTCTTCATGGATAACGATAATGAAATTCGTGGACTTGTGAACATCGGAGTTTATAGCGTCAGGATTTGGCAGAAAACTTTGAAAACATACCTACAACCATACGGACGAACAATTAGGACTTCATGAACCATTGTGCGTTTGGAGTGTCATACAGCCCGCAACCTGCTACAGTCCAATGTAACGTAGTCTCATTGTGTTAAGCTATGTCAGTAGGATTAAAAATTTCTACGGTGGAAGCGAACAAGTGACTGGATCGCATAAAAGCCTTGACCCAAGTAAAATCTGGTGCTGTCAGTCAGGATGGCGTCATGGAGGTGGTGGCTTCCTGACCATGGTGTCCTAGCTTTCATCATAGTTGTAATGTCTGCGGGTGGTAGAGGTAGTCTTCATAAAGGGGGTTTAGTATATACACCTGGTGATATAGTTGAAGGTCAGAATATCAATAACCTAGCATCGGTGTAAATTATATCGTTATATACAGTATATCACATATATTATACATACATATACCAAATTAGATTATATTTAATAATAATATAAAAATGTGGGGTTCGTGTGATCGATAGAAGTTGGTAGCATCAACAGAGAACATCCAGCAACAAAAACTAGGTAGACATTCTCCGTGAGTGTCGTTCGTTCTGAAGGACCAATTTATTCACAGTACACCTAAGCTTCTTTTGCTTTGGGGGACTCATCCCACTCCGTAAACTTGGAGTTATGTGGGTTGGCAACCAATAGTGATCGAAGTTGTCGATAGTTTAAAACTGCAGCCCCCCACCAGTGACTGAGAGTCAATGACTGACATCAACCGATCGCATCTTCGTCTGTTGAGGTTTCGGTCCAAGTTTTGGTGCCACGAAAATTAAGCTTCATTTTGTAGACAGTTTCCTGCTTTCATTATCGCCCATTACAAAAAATGTCCCAAATTTTTGCAAAAACTGTTCAGTCACGCAGTTTGGCCCGAAATTTCGTGTTCTGACCAATTTCAACTGAAAACGTTATGTAGCTTGTGAAGTGTACCACTTGCTTCATGACATCGTAATGTGAAGTGCGAAAGTGTACCGTGATAAGAACTGACGGAGCCACCGCATTTGTACGCCTTTGTTTGGTGCGTTCTTACACCTGCAGAAAACAGAACATTGAAAATGAGATTTTACACCATTTTTAAAACTATTCTAGAATGAAAAGCCACGGAGTATTCTGAACCAATTTGCATGATTTTAAACCAAAAAACTACTGCACTAGAGCCCACCATAACCCCACACGAGCCCTACTAATAATGGTAGTGTTTGGAAAACGACCCTGTAAAACTCAATTAGCGTCCTCTCAACCATGGTTTTACACCCTTAAGGGTTGATATAATGCCTCGTGATCGTAGAAATTAGTTCACTCGAACCGTCCTCTTCCTTGGACCCACTGTTTTCGTCTACCTCCTGGATTCGATATTCAGCCGTAATCCCTCATGTAAGCTTTGACCCTTGACATGTCAAACCAACTTTCACAAATATTTTACGCGCCCCTTTTGACCACTTGCTGTGCGCGCACGTTTGTCGTTAATTCAGATCGATTTGCCGTTCTCTTCGGGCTTTCTTTGGACTTGCACCAATTCGTGCAACACTTTAGCAGCAAATCCTCAAAATTTGAGGTTTGTATCCCTTTCACACACTTATTTTTGTAAGTACAGTACCACGTTTTATTGTTAAATCTGAAAAATTCGCAATTTTTGGTTTGTGATTTCGCGCGTCACTCATTTGGGCTTCCGCGAATACTTCAGGTAGCCTACGGGGGGCCTTATTTTCAACACTGGTTGGTAAAATTGCAACAACCGACCTTGCAGCTAGAAAAAGAAGTAAGCGTGGTAGATTTTTCCAGAAGGTTGGCTACTGCTATTAGGATGGCCAGATCTTTACTTTGAAAAATGCTATCTACACCATATGCCGCAAAATGAAGGCAGACCGTTCACCAGTAGAACAATACGAAGTTGGATTTTCCTGTCCTATGAGAACTTTAACATCTACCAGAACAATTAATTTACCTGATTGTTTCCGAACGGCCTTCTGCAACTCCATTACTCAAGACATTTGCTTTCAAAGTATGGGCGGCGGAGAACCCCGAATCCTATCCATCGTGCGCTTCAGTCAATAGTTTCAACCCACGTTAACGCGTGTCTTCATGTCAGACCACCTAACTGCACTGTCCCGCTTGATGTGATACTGGAGCAAGTGTAATTTGGTGAGTTGACTCTATGGTGCTAGAGCTCAGTTAATTTATTGGTCCGAGGTCATACAAGATTAGGTTTCCGTTTATGAACACTTATTCACCGAAGTATGTACAGCCATCGGTTGATATCAGCAGCCATTTGGACATCTGCATACACGATCCATTAAACGGGCTTCAACTTTGAGTCCTTTGGTTTTACACTTTATCGGTTGGATACCTAGATGTGATTGAACCGTAGGTGACAAAATGCTGTTGGGCGGCCCTATTAGGAAGCGCGCTGTACCATAGGCTAGGACCTTCGAATCAAGGACCTGAAGTACTCCATGACCCGAAGGTCAAATGCACAGTTTGTCTGGTGTGCCTGGCTCGCAGAATGTTTTCATTGAAATAATCATACGTAGCAAACTATGAGATGAATTTTTAAATCCCTGAATGAACGTGCAATCCAGTTTCAGACGCACGCCGATAGTGGACGACCCATGCACATTTGTGGCTTAAGTCTATGTGGGCCTTCCTCGATGAAGAGAAGGCGCATTCCAGGCAGAGGCCCTGGATGCAGTGGTGCACTCCATTCTGTCATGCCTGTCTGCGCGGATCGGTCTGCACACTGTATTGGTAACAAACCGACCAATCAGATAAAGTGGCTCGAGACGACCTTGGCATATTTATCAACCAACCGTCTGTTTCCGCCAGCTTCAGCGCTCGCTTGGCGTTGTCCGTTGATCGATTACGACGGTAGGCGCACTTGACGCACTCGGCTTGTGTCATTGTGCGTTGATGTGAGTCGAAGCATGAGCTGCCATCGGATGGTGTCTTGGATGTTCGACCCAAGCACGTGCACTAACTATGCGTGAACTGTCATTCGCCATGTGTCACTTGTGAGCGATATTGTCATGTCAGACAAAGCGATTCATTCGCCGCCAATGCCGGATTCCGACGCACCCCTCTCAACATGTTCAGAAAATGATGTGTACGATAATCTTTTGGAGACTACCCTTCATAACGAAATCGGAGCTGTAGGCAAACCCGGAATGGGCAGCGCGGACATTCACGTTCTAACTGATTTGAAAAGAATTTCATGTTTCCTTGCCGGTGAGATCGAAGTCCCGGATGGCGTGCCCGGTTGGAAGATACTGTGTTGTCCGCCACCAACGGTTTCCTCGGAGTCACTCAAACCTGGACAAAAACGTGCACGTCTCAAAGAAACCGATAGGATAGCTACCAAAAGGAAGAAATCAAGAGAAATGGGACATTTAGACATTCGTATTCCCAGTGGCTGGGAGGCGTGTCTTTTGGTTCTTTGGGAGCATGCAATACAGCATTCCTTCCTCACACAAAGCGTATGTCGTGATGCTTTCGTGGAACGCATAAGAAGAATTGGCGCTATCGCCAGTCGTTCACTCCAACAACATGGTTTCTTCACCATCAAACATTTACTTGGACTAACCCGGGCAACTAGGCTGTGTCAATGGGCGCGCGACTGTTGGTGTTATCAGAGACACCTGTTTCGAGCTGGGAAATTGTCTTCTGATGATCGGAACGCCGACTTCGTACCTACAGAACCTATAAGAACTGATTTGGTTGCGTGGTTCTACCCTGATGACACAAATTCCCTGGGAAAAACTGCCTCTTCATTCCCAGAGGTTCGTCTACTGCTGCTCTACTTGGATGCGGTTGTTCGATCAATGGGTTGCACACTGACTAACAGAAACGCCTGTCAAGCCCACGTAGACTCACGTAGTTGGTCCGCCCTCTCTGTCTATCAGAAACAAGCAAACGGTGTTGGATATGTGTCTCACTACGACAATCCATCTAACCTGGCAGATGGTCGTATTCTAACAGCGTTGTACTATTTGAATCCAACTTGGCAACGAAACTGGGGTGGCCAGCTGATTATCTGGCCACGTCGAAACAACGGCGAGAATAGTGAACAGTCGCCTGCAGATCCTGACAACACTGCATCGGCAGATTCCTCTCCTCTCGCAATCTTACCCACCCTTGACAGACTTGTATTGTTCTACGCAGATGAACGGACCCCCCATCGCGTCCAACCCGTGTTCCCCACGGCTGAGGTTGACGAACGGTTCGCTATCTCTACATGGTATTTTGATAGCGAGGAACGGATGCGATTTTTGACGAAATTCAATTCGAACACAGATGTGGGTTAGTTTGTTGTTTCAAAAGGCTATTACGCTTCTCAGGAACTTACAGTAATTTATCTTCCGGTTGTTAACGCAAGAATCAACCCTCCATCTGCATTATGAAACATCTGAGGATGTCAGTCCACCTCCTGCCTTTTTTCGACATGTGTATATCAACAGAACGAATGAAGTTGCTCTTTCTAAATTTTTGATTTTCTGGACGCTTGTCTGCACGCTAGCCGAGCAAGTTCTACTGACAGAACTGAAGCTTTCTGCTAGGTTAAGGGAGAAAGTTAACCAATCAGGATACACATTTGGATGAAGTTATTTGATGACTTCATTTCCTGAACGTGAGCTTTATCGACAGGTACTAATCACCGTCTGTTCACATTAACTTGTGAGAGGATGAGCCGGCTCCAATACTGTCGCGGATCGCGGCTACCATAGTCGGCGCTCAACAGTAGAATCAGTGAAATGCCGTTTTTTTTTCGATGAGTTCCCTAGAAAGTGTCTAACACCAGGAGGTCATTATTTACCATCCAGTCAGGCAATACCATCCCACGCGAGTATGGGTCGAAGTGGCGATATCTTCATGCTGGTACTAGTTAGCCCCCTCAGTAAGAGTAAAACAAACACGTGACTTTGGAGGTTGACGTTCTCTGATAACTCATATAACATCTAAATACTCCTCGTGAGATGTCACACGAAACCAACAGAGCAAAGTTTTTTCGCCAGTGTGGTGAAATTCTGTACACAGTACTTCTGTCTACCACCTATCCCAGAAACAACTGCCTCTCCAGTTTGACAGGATGGCTATGCCTGGCATGCGATTGTGTCCGAATATGGCCGTCCCCGTTTTAAATTCAGCTCTCCAATACGACCGACTTTTCTTGGTTTTTTTAAGTTAATAATAGACGGGGAATACTGCATGTCAGTTTCTGTAAGAACAGAATGGCTAGCGGTACCAAAGAACCGTATGCTTTTGACATCTGATTAAACTGAGAATGTCTTCCATTCATTTCGAAAATTTTCAGATCCATCTGGACGTAGACGTAAACCAACGGACAAACCCGTTACCAAGCTCTGTAACTAAAAAAAATCGACCACCAAAGTTCCTTCAAATTTTTCGTTGGATTATTGGTAACGAAACAATTAAATTTACATATTCTCCCGGTTACGCACTAGTTGGTTTTCAAGTAGAACATAAAATTGATAGAACCTCAGTGACTAAGACAACCTGATGAACCCTGAGAAGGGTGGAGCCGGTAGTGGACGTTCAAAGAGTTCTCAGCAACCCTACGAATGGTGTGCTCTGTCAAGAAAAGTATTTATCAAAATACTCATTAACTTTTATATCAGTATGCACTCAGAATCTAGTTAAGTAGCCTCCATTTTAGGTAGCCACCACAGTTGTGTTCGCAGATTCCGCCTCTGTTAATCCACTCTTGTGGAACCGATAGTCAGCTGTGTCCGTTTTAAGTAGCGCCTAATTCGATTAACTGATCCAGCTTTTCTATGGCTGCTCCCCTGAAGGCTGGCTGAGTTAACTATCTACCTCAAATTGGAATAAATTATGCCACTCTGCGAACAGCTCGTATATTTTGCTTTGGTACACTTTCGGTTTTCGCCACGTCGGTAAGGTTGTTTTGGCCAGCCCAAACTGTCGGATTGCCCACTATTGGACCACTATAGTCGAAAGGAAGAATCAGTATTGCACAGGCTTTTGTTCATTTTTGGACAGTTTTCACAAAGTGGTACGGATAAGTGTCTGAGTGCCGAAAGCCTTTAGTTATGTCCCAACTATGGTAACTGCACATAAGAAATGCCTACTCTGCTTAAGTGGCATGAATTCACCTACACAGTTTTTTTGCACGGGGAAACTATCGCTTCAGATTATTTTGAAGTTGTTGTCCACATTGGGTCTGGCTCCAAGTGACACGTAGCTCCCCTCCGAGCTACGAGCTACGAGCTCTCCGAGCTCAGTGGGAAATTTTACAAGCCCATAAAAACCTGAGGGAAAAAAGCTGGTGAAAGAAATCAGGAACAGTTTTATTAACAACAAGAGCAACCCTCGACGCGTGGTTATCTAGTCATAAACGGTGGAATGAGTAGGTTAACGGGGCTCGGTGTAAGACACAGACGCCTGGTTAGTTTCGCGCTGATTCCTTCTCGAATACAGAACTCATTCTTGGCACTCATAAACATAAAACTTCGAAAAAGTCTATCATTTTTGTTCTCCAAACCATATCACCACTTAGTGAGCACTTCCTGTTTTCATAATAGATTCACAATGTACTTTTGTTGTTGTGGGTAATGTCGGTCGACTAGGTAGTTTTCACTCGATAGCTTGAACTGGTTTGAATTGCAGCTCAGATAAACCGAAACCAAAGTGGCGTCTTTTACATTTCTATTATGTTCTCATATTGTCAGCTACAAGCTTTCCAAACTGTTGGGCTTACGGAGAGCAGTCGACTCTCCTCAGTTGTAACCCAGAATTTCCTTTGCTTGTCCCAGTAAATTTTGATTACATAATCACACGCGTCAGGTCGTTAAATTACCACTCCAATCTGCTACGAACTGACCTACTTTCTCAATAGAAATAAAAATGGGATATTTTGGTAAATCAGCATTCCAAATGTTTCCAATGGCTAAAATATTTTGCCTGGTTCGATTGCTATATGTACCCCCGAACAAAATTGCTCAGTTCGTCTACCGTTTAGACGTTTGCCTATCCCAGCCACAATACTTTTACATTGTAGTCAGCTGCATTTGTCAATGTGTTTGCATATCATTCGACTGGGAACCGTACGCATTGGTTTTAGCTAGCAGAAAGAAATGAAGGTTTGAACAATCGTCCGCCTGTCCCGGTGTAATCATTCTGGTGAGTCCACACCAAAGGGGGGAAGCACTGGACTCGAGTTTCGCTCTTGTTAGAGCTCATCAGCAATGCATATCCAATGGCCGTGCCGAGGCTTGAACTCCGCACATCTGACATGCTAGGCGAGCGTCTTACAACTACTCCACCAGCGCACGCTGGACTCATCCGAATTTTTACGTCTGAAAAGGTGAACATGTTCGCGCATGTCAGATGTGCGGAGTTTACACCCCGGCATGGCCATTGGATACGCACTGCTGATGAGCTCTAATAAAACGAAACTCGAGTATAGTCCTTCCCCCTTTTGGTGTGGACTCGCCACAATGATTGCACCAGGACAGTAGGAGGATTGTTCAAACGAGTGTCATGTGAGTATGCATTCTACCAAATCCCGCAACCACCAACATCTAAAATGAAGGTTTATCACACTAAATTACAGTGCTTGGTCAGTCTGTTGGGAGACCAGGCGCTCTAAATAACCGAACATCACATCGATTGGACAGATGTCACGTGGGGGCTACGGAAAAACCAGGGCATGTTCCGATTGGTCAGAGTTTCAGCCAATCAGGTTCGGGCGTTTACATCTCGACGCTTTTCGCCCGCTCACAAAGGTTCTAGGGTGACCTTGTGGAGCATTCTGTGATAACCGCATAAATACAGTTGCAATAATTTCCCTTTATGTCCACAAAGAGCTGTCTCAAGCCACTGTGCATTTTGACTTACCATAGTGGGCGGAATAGCAAGCTGAGGACTGAGATAGGAGTTGCAAAACCGTCTACAGTACACAGCAGAAACCTTGATCTAGTCATCAGGAGAGTGTATAAGGTTGAGTTTTTGCCTTTGAATCCCACGACAATAACGTACGTAGTGATGTACTAATTCTTCCTTAGTTATTCTGACGTGTTCACGGTGTCTCACTCTCTTCTAAAGGTCATCTGATTACAGTCTGTTTCTCTAGGCCGGTTGATGTTGAGCAATAGACCCATCAAAAACGTCGACCGAAACATCTAGACTTTTTAGCTCCCCTAATGTCAGCGGCAAGCTGATGGCTATTTCTGGTAACTCAGGTAGATTCATTGCACAGGCCACACGGAAGACGAACTGTGCTCGAACCAAATCATGTGTTGTCCTACTGTCAGCCCGATTAAACGTCAGCTAGTAAGGCCTGCTTGCGTCACGATGACTTTCAAAAGCAATGACGCTCTAAATGTGAATCTTTTGCCGCTGAATGGGCTAAGAAAGGCAGCCCGTCGGTTGCAGCTTCGTCCGCTACTTTCGTGGCTCATTGTCTCCTGAATACATGCCCGAGTTCAATAGTTAGTTCATCCACCAGCAACCTTACGTAGCTCGCCTAGCTGAGTCCTTAGGTTTGGTTTGGCATATAGCCGGTGGCTTGAGACCACTGCGTTCTAACTGGCATTACACGGTATTATGAGGCGGTTTCTTCATCGTTACAAATGCTCTGGGATTCGCATCCTGCTAGTAAGCTGCTGCAGGTGAAGATCTTTGACAGTCTCGATTGGGACCGACTGTCTTTCACGACACAATCTGGGAAGATTTACGGCCTATCTCTTGTAACAACGGCGAAACTGTCTTCCGGACTCCTTGAAAGAGTTAACTAGTGTGAGTGACCCTCTCACAAAAAGTACTTTCATATATTGGGAATTTCCCGTGTTTTTTCTTATGTGGTTCGTCTGTCAACACTGTCATATCTTAGTGTTTGTTCTAACGGATGCCGCTTGCAAGGACGTGTCAGTGGCGAAGTCCCGCCTAATACAGAGCGGTTCCTGATAGCACTCTGAAGCTCTCCTGGAAGCGCCCACCTCTTTCGCCGAGGCTCGGTGTGCCACTTCCAGATGTGGAAGTCCCTTCGAAATTGGTAAATTTCACTTGCAGTGTTAGATTTCCATTCGAGTTGAAAAGAAACTTAGATGAAACTGGTATAATTTACAGATCATGTGGACCCAAATTGTGCATTATGGGCCATTTGAGCTGTCAGTGCCGATATATTCATTATTGTACACAACACCGTTGGCAAACAGACTGGCACAAAATTTCAACCGACTGTCCAGTATCATTGCCTGGGGGGCTTCGAAATTTCACCCAAAGTGGAACATAATTCTGAAGTTCCAACTCGGACTCCACCCTATTCGAACCTTTACCGACCTCGGTTCACATAATGATCACTTTCTCGACTGGTGCGATATTCATGCTTTGCCGTCAAGTGAGACTATAAGCGGGAGAGAGTTTTATCTACCCGGTGGCCAGTACATTCAGTTCGTCGATCAGATACGATTTTGCGTACACATTTTTACGAACCCATAAAATAGGCCCACTAGGTACATACACTGAAAAGTGTCTATGTTAACTTGCTTAGGTTACGATGGCGAGCTCCGCAGTGGTCAATTCAAATCTCTGAAATACGCCAGTGTAACGTGGAGTCTGTCTACGTCTGACTAAGGCGTCGCGTATGATTCTGTTAGACGAGTACGTTGAAGGAAATAGGGTAAGTGCTATTTTATAAAAAATGCACTTTGGTATGCTCGACGTGGTGCCAGTCTATATATCGACGTAACACTTTCTAGGCGTTTAGGCACAGTGATTTTAACACATCAGGAGAAACGACAATCCGACAAGTGACTGGCTGACAAAGAGGTGAGTTCATTGTGGAGGAATGACCTATACTGTTTAGTCGCTAGTGTAGGTTCGTGAAGTGTTTGGTAGGTTAGGTTAAATGCTTTAGCACAAATGTTTTGCCACGTACAATCAGTGGCAAAACATGTTGAACAGAATCAGTCCAAAACATTAAGCTTCAGATTCGTACCCTTTGAAGATCGACTGCATTTACCACTACCGTACAACGTGAGCACTGGTTTGGGGAAACGAGTTCGAAAGTTCACATGCATCGGATAACTTATCCTTATGGGAGCTGGAACGTCCCGTACGCTTCCAAACGAGGCTATACCTGACAAGCCAGTGGAATATCTGGCTGAATGATTTGCTACTGGTGCACTTGGACCATTCGAATTGTGTTTACAAGAACAGGAAGGAAATCGGCATACAGTTGTTAAGAGCGTCCGATAGTACTTATGGAAGCAAGTAGGTTGTATGGTCGGAACACAGAGTCTGCAACCAAAGGCTAGGACTAACTGCCTGCAAAAGTGGCACACAGTGGTCCTGCATAACCAGCAAATACTTATTGTGCGTAATGAGTGTTCCATGCGCAGAATCATTCCACGAGTTATAGTAAGTTGTTCTTTCACGAATACTCGTGAAATAAGCCAACTTTCGATGGTCAAAATTATGGTCCAATTCTCCAACAAAATCTACATGAACCACATCCTACTGACTCACTACTCATAAAGGACAATTTAAATGATCATTTTAGTTGGATACTACATTCAAATGTCACTAGGGTGACTACTTTGCTGGAGTTTGAGTGTATCTATCAAAACCTAATATACGGAAAGCACAATAGCTTAGGATAAAGCATACTATATAATATGATATAATATCTCAGAAAAAGGATAAAGCCAGCACCGTCTTACGGTCGTTGATTGGGTTGTATCTTTCGTTCGTTCTTGAGTTTGCCGCATATCTGTTAAGCGATACACCTATTACAAAGCAAATACAGCCGTCTGCTGAAGCTGGAGTTTGAAACTGTTACCCCTGACGACACACTGCACTTTACCTTACTGCGCCTGTGTCTTACAAGACGATGAGTAGGCTTCAGTTATGTCTCCAGTTGCTGCTTCCCAAGAATGACCAGCGGTGGCTGGATAAGTGCATGCGTCTCCTCATTTTCTTTGAAGACTTTAAGACGGAGACAATTAACATGAGCGTTTGCCGTGAACTTCCATGTTTTCACCTGCCTTCCTAAAGGGCAGCACCTTCCTGCACTAGCTAGTAGTGACAGTAACAGTCTGGTTTATGCAGTACGTCCAAACCATAGAAGATGTGGGATTGAAGTGTGGAATTTCATGGCAGTCACGGCGTCGTAGTAGGCGCCAGTAGTTGGAGGCATCGGCTTCGAAGAGCAGGTCTCACAGGCACAAAATATTGTGGATTGGATTGAAGCACGGCACCCACAATGCTCCCTAAGGAGGCCGATTTCTAACCTCCATGAGGGTTTGTTCAACCTCAAGCAGATCTTTCTAGCGTTTTCTATGTGGGAGTTGGATAATCGCGTTGCCTGACTTCTAAGTAGAATGCCTGTTTTTTAAGGACTGACTTGAGAGCTGGCGGCCCTGTTGACAGAGTGTGCTTGTCCGCACATTCTTGCCTTTGCTACTGACTGGCGAGGTTGATGACTACTTATAGTTGTGAGTTCTCATCACTCAGAAGGATAACGTTATTGATATAATCGAGATATTTGACCCATTTAAGAGAGCTTATGTGGATACTTAAATGGCCTGTTAACGTGCATTTCATCACCCAGTCGACCGCGAAGTCTAAAAGCTTCAGTGACGGCAGACAACCATACTATATACTCAAGTTCGAACTGTCCTAAATGACTGTCGTAAACTGACTAGAGCTAGAAGCTGGCAGTTGTCAGCTTTCAAAGTTGTCAAGGAAATTCTATGTGAAGCAAGCTAAAGGCGGTGCGGAATCCAGTGAGATCAAGCATAGTGTAGTGTGAATCATTATTCTGGGACCCTTAAGAGTGAACAGTTGATAGACACAGACTCTTCCCTACTCAAAGCTTCCTTGGTTTGGTCTGATTTTGACGGATCAGGATTGGCATAGCATAAATCTGTGCTGCGACATCCATCATCCCCTTTCTTGGGTGTTGGGAGTCAACCGAAACATTGCAGTCTATCTGGAGCATCTCGGTATTTCATATTGAGCACGGCGACGTGTGTAGGTGTACCAGGACCATTGTCAGGTAGAATTTGAACAGTTCTACAGGAAAACTATCTTCTGAAGACTCTCCATTTTAGAAGGCTGATTAATTCCTACTAAATCGTACTGGATTTGAGGCTCTCAGGCGAGGTTGTTTGGTGCTGACGCCGTCACATCCAGAATTGCCCCTGAACGGTCAGGAATGCAATGAAAGAATGAAGTAAAATGCCCAGTCAGTCCAGCTAATTTCTCCTCATAGTTCGGTAGCATTTCCGTGATAGGGGTGCAAAAGACTGTTGAGTATACTGCTGACTCCACGTACAATTTTGACACAACTTCTCAACTTCTCTAAATCATGGGTCACATGAGGCCACTGCTGCATATGAGCCATTTTAAAGAAGATAATACCCTGAAAACTTAAACCATGGAAGCTGATTATATTAGAACACGCTCCTCGGTGGCTGGTTTATGGTTTGTCTTTGCAACGTTGTGGAGCATCGATTGAATTAGTTGAGGTAGTCTGCTGCATAGCTGATATGAAGCTGTGTGATTCCTCAACGAGGACGGATTAGATATTTAAGAGTGGAGGGTTGGCTATAAAGCTGGGCGGAAATGTCAAGCCGTTTTTCGGGGCTCATCTTAACAGGTTACTTTGGACAACGTAAGGGTTAGTGTTTTACATCGGACATCAAAATGAACCTGGACTTTTCATCCTGTGTGTGCTCTGCTCCAAACTTGTTTCCACTTTCGGCCCTGTGAAACAACGGGCAGTCTTCTGTTGAGGATTTTGTCGAACCTAGGCTGGAATGCAGTCTATATATGAGGAAATAAAGACCGTCATCGAACACTGTGTGAGTACGCATCCTTTTGGGTGTTGGAAGCGTGTACTGGAGAAAACCAACTGGTTGAGCTCGGCGAAGTATATCGACCACTTCCTACTCTTGCACTGTTGTCCCAGGCCGTACCGCCCGGAGATGTGACGCGCCATATGGTCTAGAATACACGAATTTCAGTCACCGGCAGTCAGGGCGGGTTGATGGACTACCTGGTTAATTTTATTGGGGAATTTGACATAAGAATGACATCCGACAAGGAAATCGGGGCATAGGCCACTGTGGTGGTGAAAGTGACCGGTCCCGAGGTTTTGTTTAAACTAACCCCCAGGAAATATGAACGCATTTCCTGAGGGTCAGTGCTACACCATTATGGTCCGAGTTGTCATTTGAGTAGCAGTGGAGCAGCTATAAAGAGCTTCCCGCGCTTCCGACTTTGAAGCTACTCCCGTCAGATCCCTACGATCGTGTTCCAGGACAACGATCGACGTGTATTCGGTAGTCCAGAATACTTCCAATGTCCAGAAGTATCCGAACGTTCCAGCAACCAGTGCAAATTTTATTCATGTTTCTGGGAAACCTTGTTTATACCTTGGCCATCTCAGCTGTTGGGCTATCCAAGGTTGCATCGCTCACCATTGACGTAGTAGCATTAAATGAATATCACAGATGGGACGAGTAAGATGGACGAGTAAGTCCCCAGTACCACTCAGCTTTTGTTAAAGGAGGCACCCAGCCAACTTCGATCTTGTTAGAAGTAAGAAACTTACACAGGGTGGTTAAACGTCACCGCCATCGTGGCCCTTGGCCTCCAAGGTAATCTCATTCATTCAGTCTACTAAAGTTGGCAGTATGGATACGTGGATTAGGCGGATTTTAGCTCAGGTCACCATCCACTTTCCTCTTTTTAATATGATGGAAGAGGCGGCAACTAAGGTTTCCTCACCCGAGTTAAATGGAAGTGGGTCTCTTTGGAATACACCAATGGGGTACAAAATACAATAGTATGCGTTCCCTGACCATGCAGTACCGTTTGGAGGGTTCGATAAAGCTCATCTGAGGTGAACATCTATATAATCACTTGGCCAAAATATTGAAAGAAATCGCTCCAGGAGGCGAGGCTTATTTTGCATTGTGATAGGCTACTATATATCTGATATATTGTACGAACACCAAGTTGTTTATCGCCAGCGGTATATCTATTTGGATCTTGAAGGCGGCAGTAAACTCAAACCAAAGAAAACATTCCCGTGCATTCCAGTACACTGGATGAGGCTATCGCAGAGGTGAGGATGTGCAGCAGTCTATTAATCAATATGATACAAGCAACAGCAACAAGTACAATCAGTGCTTGAATTGGGTTTCTCCCAGACGTTTCAACCCGCGAATGACCGTAACCGTGTTATCTGATGAGCGTCGGTGACCACCATTCACGCAGTCAGTGATTTCAGAAGCATCGTGTGGTCAGCTTCCTTTTGGAAGCTGAATAGTCAGCGCATAACCAGTTAACTTTCCAGCTCAGTAGATTCGTTTTATTACTCTTTTCCCTTTAGGGAAAGCAAAGCGATAGAAGACTAACATCCATTTTGAGATTAGCGTGTTATGTCAAAATATATTAATGAAACCCTATGTGTGAAACAAATTGTGGTTTCCACTCAGCTGCGTATGGAACAATCCGGTTACCTCTTGGCCCGAAAGTATGGGACAAAAGGATACGAAGAGAGTAGCTTTTGAGCTAATACCAAACCAAATTGATGACCTGAGGTTGCCTAGCCAGTTGAATGCCAGTGAATAGTCGGAGCTCCCAGCTCCAAGGGGTGAACTAGTGATCAATATCGCCCAAGAGCAAGGACCCGCGTCATTCGTGGGGCATACAACTCCCCAGAATTTCACAGAAGATAGAAGTTTACGGATAAGTTTGCAGAAAATGAATTGTTTTGGAGAGGAACGCGGATTGATTAAATTTTCAGAAAACTCCGGGGGAAATTCCAAGAGTTTTTGTTATTCAGTCAAATGGTTCTCTCATTTCTGGTGTATCTTAAAATACACTACTCTTTCAAATGGCTCAACCGACGTATCGGCTACTACGCTCGTACGGTTGTGCACGATAAGGTCGGACGTGAGTTGTTATTCTCCCTGAAGTACGACGTGTCTTATATGACCACGCTGCTTGCTTCTCCCTGCATTCGTCGTAAAGAAAGAAGACCATCAGTTTGGCCACATTCGTAACAACCCTGGATTAACTGGTGAAATAAGGTTGACTTAAAACCTCTTTTGATTGCCAGTAATCCTTTCAGAAAGGAACTAGGTCTGTCAGGATACAAATAGTGACATGCAAAAAGCAGTAAACCACGGTTTTCAAGTAAAGAATGCAAAACTTTAAAAATGCATGAAAATTCCAACTTTCAGCGTAGAAAATAAAAAGTTGGGTGCGAAATAAACGGAAACTGCTAAACGGGAGGCCCACGTCCCTGCTTACCAGCCACACACAGGTTACAGTCATGGCTAATCGGGGTTAGCCATTATTTGACATTGTGAATCCTGGCGGTCACTAAATACTGCCCCTGATGAAACCACAAGCTATACATGCCTGAGCGTCCAATAGGTTGAGGCGAATTTAAGGAAGCCGGCGGCTATAGTCCGAACTAACTGTCAAGGTGAGTTCGGCAGTTCAACGTCGTGCTCTCTTAACACTCCGGCAGTGCAGCGATAGATGCACTCTTGCTCAAAACTCCATTGCCGAAAATGCACAGGTTCAACTATGGTTGTTCACCTCTTAGGTGTCAATATTATTACGATATTTTTTGACTGTCAAGACTAACCTGATGTCGGGTGTCATGGCTGTGAAGGCCTAAAGTTTGCAGTCATTCATCGAACTAGAATTTACGAACGACAGGCAGCCTGAAAAAATTATCTGTATTCCTACACTGCGACATTTGGAAGGTAGACTTTCCATCTGGCAAATAATTAAGGACTATCGAGGTCGGCGACTTCTAATTGGCGCGACGCATGACAGACTCGTGTTTTTGAGTGTTTGCAGGCAGATGCTCTAATGGAATTGTTAATTCACATTCCTTTATGATCAAAGGATACCGCAGTCAAGTATACCCAGGAACGAAAAGCATTCCCCATCTGCGAATGGATCAATAATCCCAATTTGTACTCTAGTGTTCCTGTCACGTCGGAGTTTACTTTCTAATGGTGTTGGCGTTCGTAGCTGCTCTAGGCACTGTATTGTCAAATCGCTTGACCTTAGGGTGGCAGAAAGCTGGCAGAAAGCTTCCGGAAATAATGCACACTGTAGTTATTTTGTTGGGGCGCAATCGACTCCAATGTTGGCAATGGTTGAATTACACTTGACAAAACAAAGTTAGGGAATTCACTCTACTGAATTATAATACATTGGGCCTTAAAGCCCTGAAGGTAGGCGTGCACACAAAGTGCACACAAAAGTGACCGCCACTTAGCTCTCCGGAAGTGTGTGCCCGATGGGCTTTCCGATAACAACAGATGTGCGGTGCTTTCAAATTAAATGATCGCGAGACAGCACTATGGATTTGTCATCGCTTCCACCATCGCACAGCAGAATGAATGAGCATGTTGTTGGTCTAGCGGATAAACCTTTGGCACCAACAGGTGCGCTACACATAACAGGAGAGACCGATAAGGTGAATTATTGACTGTGTCCGTACTCGACCTCAGGGGAACACATTTTCGAGACCGATCAAAACTATACTCTTATTGGACGCACATTCTCCCTGGGAAATGAGATTAAGTTTACTCACGAAAAACCTGGAGATTCATTTTGGTTGTATATTAATATTCTAGGTGGCCAAAATGAAGATGCAGCCGATGTAAAAAAAAATACAGGTAACCTCCTTAACAGCCACTTCGGGGTGACAAACCTCTACAGAAAGGACAAGTTTGTTGTGCTGTAAGTGTTAGTCAATGCTAGGCTTTTACTCAACTTCAAACCCGAAGTGACTTTCAGAGACGGTCCACAGGTTTATTACATTAGTATTCACAAGGAGCCAGTGTTCGTTCTAAAGGTGCTCAGTCCAGCCTCTGATTGCAACGCCCCTGAGGAAACGTTGCCGTAAGTAATAGGTTGGGCCAGAGCAACGGAACGAAGTCGATTGGGATGTTTGATGTCTCTGGCAGTTAACGACTCTTTATTGTTTCTGTTCTCATAGATTCTGCTTCACCTACGTGCATACCATAGTCCCCGCCTTCAGATAAGCACCAGAAACCAACCTATTTACGTCTCATACTATTCGGTAATCCAAGCCGGTATGCTTGTCTTTTGGTTTCGTTATCGATGAATACTCTTGTCTTGGGCTTCCTTCATTAGCATGGATTTATGAATTAGTTGAATCATTCTCACGCATGGAACTCACCCATTTTTGGTCTTTCATTTCCGAGGCAGCTTCAATAGACAGAACCCGGGACGAACACTACAGCTGGTATAAATAAATGCGTGATATCCCCCTGGGTATAAGTTCACTCAACTTTGGTACATATTTATTTCAGTGTTGGCCGTCAGTACACTTACTATGTCCTTAATGAACAGGGAGAAGCCTGGTCTAAAAAATTATGGCTCGTGTTTACCTTTCTACTTTAGTACTGTAGCCAATGATTCCAGCCTTTGGGGTGTCGAGATATTTCGTCTCAGGATCCTGGCAGTAGATAGCCTAATATTATACTGATCACAGTTCAAGTATGTGCGCTGGTTTGGGTGTCATTCACACATTATCATCCGTGTTGGTTCTGGGACAGCGGTTGTTCTGTCGATGAAGGGAGTTCGAGGGCGGCTGAGGTTTGACCTCCCCCAGTCGAAACTAATTTGTACTCACATCCCTTCACTCTGAATAGTTCTCCTCCTGCGGGGATGAGATGACTTCTGTTAGTCTACTGCAAATGGGGTAAGCGTGTGAAGGGATTTTCGCCACTATGAGAACTTATCAGCTGGACGTATCCTTGGCCTTGTCGGGAGTTCGACCCCTGACATGTGACTTGGCGAGGTATGGTTTACCGTAGCTCCACGATCACACACTGGACGCAACTTTATCATCGCTTCTGAGCAGGCGAACGTGTCCACGCTTGGGTAAATGTACCATTCTGGCGAACAGTGATTTAGATGCGTCCATGCTATTTTATTGACAACTCAATCCCGCTAACAGTCCACCCAATAATGAAATAGCCGCACAAGCACACAAGTCTGCCAGATGAGTATCGGGACAATCGGACGTCTTTTTAGCTAATTCTGTCCGTCTGGTCCTAAGATCCACACGGATACAGCTGAAGGATACTTGATAGAATTCGGAAAACTTGTTTTTGAGGGTATTGATAAAAAATGAGCGTGGGGAATGTGTCCTTGAAATTGTACCATTAAGGGCCACCAGACACCAAGCATATAAAATAGTATGGTGTGTGTACAAATTCCAGTAACATCTTTGACTAAAATTTGTTCGTTATTGTTGGAAAAGTTATGGAACCGAATGAACGCTTGAACTGTGTGCTGATAGTCGATAGACTTATGGTGTCTACGTGGGCGTCTCTATGACGAAGCACTTCCATACGTTGAGTCTAACGACAGTTAAGCATTAGCGGTCGCAGATGTCTTCTAAACCGAGCCTTATATAAGCATTGTAGACTGTAATATCTGACTGACGACGGCATCAGGTGATAACAAGAATCATTTATTTCTCTAAACAAACTGTCATCGATGATGTGAGGGCTTTGAGACATCACTTTGACATCACTAACCCATACGTAGCCACATGCCATCAGTATTTTGCGCGGTTGCGCATGACTTACAAAGGTACTGCATCTTTGACCTTCACGTCATATGTGTTCTTTTAGGTAAACAAACAACCGTAACGTCAACTAATACCATTTGCAACGGTAACCAATTTAAAACTAGTTCAGTTTTTAACGTACCAACAGCCATAGTTGAATACCGATGGAGAGTTTTTGGAAACACTCAAAGTCGACTTTTAAACTTTGCACGAGCTATTTACCAAGAACAGACAGAAATGGAATTTCCAAACGCTTTATGTTTTGTCCAAGCGATCAGTTCTTCCAAAGCATTGATAACAAGTTCAATTTGCAGTATATCTATCCATATGGCTGGAGTTTTTTCGGTCGATGCCGAGACCCGCGCACGCTGCATTCCTTGATGCATGAAGAGGGGCATTTTCATTTACACAAAAACGTGCACAGCAGCCTAATGGTAATGGTCTGGATGAGTGTCTTGTCCAGAAAGCGCAACAGAAGGTCGGCAGGAGGCAACATTATTTGGTACAAACAAATTAAGTTTCGGTGTTCGTTTTTTAAGGAATCGAGGTTCCATTCCCGCGCCCAGTGTCGTGTCTGTGCATTATCACGATCGAACTCCTAAACACATTTTGTCCTCTCTTACTGCCTAATGTATGAATCCCTGTGCAAGTTTAGGATAGCATTCACCTACAACGGCGAACTGCCAAGCGAATCAAAGCAAGGAATCCAGCAAAGGTTTCGCTTCTTCACTCGGAATTTGTTCGCACAATAGTATTTTCCACTTGTAAAGTCTCAGCATAGATATCTCTCTTGGAACTGGATAACATGTGATTAGTTGGTATAAAATTTCACCTTGTCTTGCAAAATATGCATATAGTTTCTTTCATTTTGAGGTGCGTCATCAGCGGGTACCTTGCAACTGGAGTTATAAAACGAATTGCATTTTTGACTTGCATGCACAATTTATATCACATCTTTTCGGAAACCAGTTCACAATTGCACTGAACGCGGAACCACACGATCTGTCTCATTACCTATAGCATTCCTTCATTCGGCAAGTATTACGCTATCCTTATTCGATATAAATTAGTCCAGAGTAAGTACCACCCTTCCTCGTTTCTTTGCCTGCCTGGGTAGACCGTATGTTATGTGAACCTCGAGAAAATCCATTAGAGTTGTCTTTTTGGGATAATTTTTTCTCAATTCAGCCGAACAACTGAACAATTTTTGACAGAAAAGTGACGCCGATCTCATGTGAGGTAATACGGATGAAGGAAAATACGCTTCGATATCCGGTCCGACTGAACGCTGGGGCGACCTTCACACTGCACATTTGTTGAAGAATATCACAAACAAGTGATTTATTTGAGTCCCAGTTAGGTCATCTGTGTGTACCGACTGGTTTGTTCATCGTCACCAACTGCATAACTCACCAGCTTAGCAAAAGATTCAAGGGATGCTGCATAGTGTTTTTTCCCATCAAAATGGAGCAGCGTACCAGAACCGTATGTATCTCACACATCCATTGACCTGTGCAATGTGAATGGTCCTCTCTTTCCCACCCCGAAAGCACACAGTACTGGGCACTGGAAGACGAATGCATGTTTTATCAAGTGAGGCAAATTTAAGTGGCCACACTCAGTATATGTATGTGACCTACAGGTGAAAGAGTCCAAAGCCATCCGTTTGGACGTATGTATTACAGATACCAGATAAGGAGTACATTTTCCACCACTTACAATGACAGTTGCACTCAGCTGAGTGGATAAACATTCAGCCAGGCGATGCTCCTGTTAAACACTCCTCCGTGTGCTCACGTTAGAGAAACACAGCGATTAAATCAATGTTCACGCCATTATTTAAAAGGGCAACGTCCGATCCAGTCCACATATTCAGTCAGCCACCATACTAAAGGCTGACACAACACCTCTGTAGTTTTAAACAGCCAAACTGAGTGGATTGTTGTTGATCACGCAAAGCAGACTGAATCTGTTATCAGCAGCAAAGCAGCCATAGTGGACCAGCACAGCTAATTCCATTCCCCAGGTCAGTACATGTACTATCCACATCAAGAGCACCCTGTAGCTTTGCTCAGTTTCCTGTTGGGCACTTGTGGAGTGCAGTCGAATGGTGTCCAGACCTCGGGTAATAAAACAAGAGCACTTCGTGCTGGATGCAGATGCTATTTATACGGGATTCTCTGTTGGGCTCTGGGGTTCTTTGTTTGTGGGAATTTTAGGACTGCGAATGTCATTTCCTTCATGTTTGGAGGTTTTTCAGTGGGAAGACTATTTGACTTGGAATTCTGGTGATGGACTTACGCAACCGGTTAAGGAACAGTTATAAACAGACTGAAAATCTTTTGCTGAGGAGCAAGCTATTTCAATTTTATCTAAAAGCCTGGTTTTGGTTCATCACTTGATGCCTTCTGTGTCGTGCTTATAGCTGGTCAATAAAACAAACCATGCTCGTCCATGGTTGATAACCACCGTTTTGCTAGCAGTTGGCTGTAAGTCCAATGAAGTTACTAGCCAAGCAGGAATTGAACGGATAGCCAAAATAGCGGAAGACATATTCGTATGGATATATGCTCTCTGCAATTTATATCTGGTTTGAACCGTGCCTACCGGAACTCTGATGATATACCACAAGGATTAGTAGTTCCATATCCACATGAGGGGCATTAGCCCAATGAACAGAAACCATTCAGGAGAAACCTCTTTACTGATCTTATTTGGGGGAGTGGTCTATCTTGAAGGGAATACCGCTATCGCCCTTATAAAAAAAGGATAAGTACCCTATATTTTGTCCACAACACAACGGTACACTGCTCTAATATGGTAACCCTCCTCTAAAGCCCTCGCAATGTGACAGCTTCTTTTGAAGTACGAATTTTATCCCTCACAAAAATCAACACAATGATAAAAGTGAGGGAAGCTCATTTGAGAAGCCACCAGTTTACAAACGTCAACTGCAGTTGTACCAGAGACTCTTTGTTAGGTCCGAATTTGTGCACTGTAGGTGTTGTTGCTTTGCTGTGGGTGCTCTTCCCAACTAATTACAACTCTGGTATGGAGACTGACACTCATGTCTATGGTTTGGCTTCTTCGAGCGATACTCTACTTAAAGGTTTTGTCATGTTGATCGCTGAAAACGAAAGTTATCTTTGTGTAATTCCAGCTGTCTATTTATTAAAGAGATACCAGCCTCCAAAAATGACCAGTTTGTTTGACCCATGAAGCGCATTTCAGCAGTACACCCCCTCCAAGAAGAGACCAGTTGGCAGAAAAGATCGTTTTCAGTAAGTCTTTTGAAGCAGTCTCTCGAGAGAAATTGTGTCTCGAGTAAAATTGTGTCCCCTTAAATATACAAACATCTTCAAGAGATTGCTTTCGACTGCTTTTTCAAGTGGTCTTCCTAGAGAGAGAAAGTATGTACGGTCTCTCTTATGAAGGACCTATTTGTTTGATTAATGCAGGAACGATCAGCAACGAGTGGCCTCACTTGAAAGGTCGTTTTAAAGGTAGGAAATAAGATAGTTTCGTGACATAGATGAAAACCTCTTTTTGAGGTCCCTAATCACTTGAGGGTAGTCACTGTTCAGCTACCCGATTAGCGTAAGGTACATTTCGCATCCTGGCTTTGGTTAGGCGTTTCGCGCCAAGAGGACATTGGGCGTTATCTCTGTTGAGAGACATGGAGGCGGTTTCCCAGGAGTAATCTCACGGGACCGGAGTGGAGTGGCGGTAGGGATTGTCTTCCCGGGTGGGACAACTGTGCCTTTACTTTACTGGGATCACGTGACAGCAAAGTTTGTTCAGCAAAATGACGATTTGAGTTGTCATGCTCAAAACTTCACGGTAAGCTGCTTTACTTCATTATCACTCAAGACACTCCTCATATGCGTCCTCGATTACAGTGGTGTACCTGAAATCGTGGTTCCCAAGTGTGCTTAGACGAACTCCCTATTGCAACGAACGTGTGCTATTATCCAGTAGGCAATAAGCTTTTGAGCATATAGCCATCTTTCATATAGTTGATGCTAACTTATTTGCCCAGGGTAGTCGTTGATAAGACCATTATGATTTCACCATCTCCCAATATAGCTGAAAGCGGTCGACAGTAACTGACCCTATTTGTGGTGCCCTGACAACGTATCGTCCACTATGCTGGATAATGAGGACATTCAAGTGGTTCTGGTAATACTAGATTGATCTGTCCAACCGCATCTGCTGGCGTATATCCAGACCTTCACTCGACAAAGTTCTGTACTCCCATGAACAAATTCCCTATTGCTATCCCACATCTTCAAGTTCATTGAAAAGTACAGGGCCGCGGGAATTGTAGAACTAATATTCACATCATTCGTTTAAACTGTCCTTTCTATGCCCTGACGCAATTATTCTGGTGATTCCACACCAAAAAGCACTACTAGATTCGAGTTTAGGGTGGTGCCTATAAGGAGGAAATCCAACGTTGTAATCTGTTTGCCTCGTTGATGGGGGTGCCTCGTCTGGCAATAAAAATCGACAGCAAGGATCTTTGGTCTGTGTAAGGCGTAAATTTGCGACCGTGTCGTCTTATGGAATTCCTCAACAGCAAAAACGATTTTCAACCCTTCTTTCTCGAGTTGGTGATAGTTTTTCTCAAATGTTGTCAACACGTGGGAAGCAGATAGTGGCGCTTTCTGATGTGCATGCGGAAATTGGTTCAACTGCACACTACCAATACTGTTTTGCGGTGCATCGTCAACCGCGAGTACTGATAATTCTGGATCGTAATGAGCCATAGAAGGATCACATGGAGGCTTTTTTCTTGGGAAAGGGTGGTACTAACTTGACGGCCTTTATTTTGCTTGGGGTCTGGAACTGTGGACAGCGGAGCCAAGGTATGTGATACCAGGCACGTACACGGGACCCGTATAAATGTGTCCTGGAGGGACCTCCTTCAGTTGTGTGCATAATGACTTTTTACGGTGGAGCTTACGAAGATCGTATCATCCAAGTATACCATGGCAAACTATAATTCGGAGAAAATAGCATCCGTCACTTGGTTAAATATTGCTGGAACACAATGAGCCCGAAAAAGTAACCAGTTGTAACGGTAGGCTCTACATGTGTATTGATAGTAAGCACTTCTTTGGAATGCCCCTCGACCAGTTGATGTTTGTGAATAAAACTTATGAAACTGGTAAAGGACACTGTTGAATTTCTAGTACTTTACGTAGTCCGATCGAAATTCAGCACAACTATGCAAACTGGCATTAACCTTTCTGATAACTACCACAGGTACGACCTACGATGAATCGGTGACTGGCCTGGTAAAACTGATGGATTCCAGTCGACCGAGTTCTGCATCTACTGCCTCAACAGAAGCACAAGGTAGTGGCTGTTTTAGACAGTGGGTGTAACTTGGGGTGCAGATGTATCTTCAACACCCTGTGCAAAAAAATGGGGGTACCTAGACTCAAAGCGTGACAAAGTCTCCGCGCTGTCTTCAAATTTTACTGGTGCCGTCGAACAAGGGAAGTCAATGGGATATAACGAAAAACCATTGGACCTTCTGTAAATACTGTTCAAAGGTGCAATCGACATCCCATCAACGCACAATGAGTTCAAATGCTCAAAATGTAATTTAGCAAACACCACCGACATGCAACTTGTGGAAATTAGGCTCACAAATGAACTGTCAAGGAAAGGTAGCTCTGAATCGGATGCGTCATGAGCGACTTGACCATATGTGAATTTACCGAGATTGTGGTACTATCTGAAGCAGTATCCGATTGAACAGGAACATCATTTGTCATAAGGGTGCATATACCTCTGTAGTGATTGATAGTTCGGAGCAGACGTCACAAAAAACATTTTAAGAGCAACGTTAAAATCTGGGGGTTCCGGTGAAGTATGCTCAATGTCTTTCACGTATTTTTGCCGGACATTTCGTTTCCCTCTGCCTCATATTCCCACATCGTTTGAAATGCATGACCTGAACTGACGAAATCGTGCGAAATGCCACTGACTCCAGTGCTAGCAGGCACTAAAAAGGCAGTCTCAGCGAGCAGATCCAGACAGATGTCCCAGGTTGTGATAACCCGGAGTATAAGGCCGGCACACAGTGGCAACGTTCGATCCCTTTTGTACGGTGCCTCAGCATCAGCATACGTCCGCAATCTCCGTGGGCTTCTGTGTGGTGTGATGCCTGGATTCAATTTCATCCAATACAACGATTGGAGAAATGGTCATCTGTGAGTCTATTGAGCTGGAGGCACTTACATTCTCCCTTGAACGACACCAGCATGTTACAAAATCGTCTTCTTCAGACGTGACAACTTTAAAATATTGAAATCTTGCTTTGAAAAGTGATATTTTTGGCCAAGAAATTGCCTCAAATTTTCCGCGAATGACATTCCTGGGGGTTGAGTAGAATATAGTCTGCTTTCTTCGTACAATGTGGACCCAGTTCCAGCAAAAGGAGACGTACACGAGCCGCATCACTCCGACTTCTCCCATCAGTCTTCAATGAGGCTTCATCTTGGAAACCATGTTTCGACAGTAAGGTCTGCGTCCGGTTGTGGTAGTGAAATTCTGTCATATCTTGCACCAAATTCTCCGCAGTGGAAACTGACGAGCCTGTATCCGGTGTTTGTAAAGGAACACGTGTATCAATGTACAAAACAAACGAGAGATTCAGCTGGGTTCCAGGTGACTCTCTCGCAAAACCAAATTTGTTTGCAGATAAGTGTATTTCGCCAAAGCAAACATTGTTGTGATGCACCGAACTCTGCTTGCTGTCTAAACCGCACTTTCTGGAATAATTCCAAAGGGATCTTCATGATGTGCAATGGCAGTTCAGTTGTCCCCCTTTCTCTAATTCAATGCCCTTAAAGTGGAATCAAAACGCACCAGACGAGGACGACCCGTATTGCAAGTGCTTACTCATGTGGGCACAGATTTGCAACACAGGTCAACGGGAAAAACAACCAATCATATGGAGGGAACACAGACATCCGCTGGGACCAACTTGTCCAATCGTGAACAGAAATATTACACTCATTGGCTGGAGCTGACCGATGAGCGAACCAATCAAGGCGTGCACGACGTGGGCCGTGTTTTGGCACATGCTGTGGAAAGAGCACAGGGCACTATTCGCGTAATTCCTCCTAATATGTGTGCATCATCTTGGCACACCAGATAAGTTAGTATGCTTATCACATACCATTTGAAGTTTTTCCCATGAACGATACATTCTATTTCTTTTTCGGAGATGGGACACTCTAAACCGAATTTATCAGTAAATTTGACTTCGTTTCCTGAGTAGTAAATGTGGGACAACATCGAAAGCACAATGAGAAAGAGAATATAGGAGGAGGTTGATTAAAACAGTAACACGAATTCGCGTTAACAAAGCCCTCCCTCACTGAAACTGTAACAGTATGTAAATCTGAAATCGGCTGGATTAGAGGTGACGACAAATCGGAGAAAATAAATCCTGCAACAACAATGAGTAATGCCATTCAGAAAAGGAACCATTACGGATATTGTCGTGCGAGGAATGGTAAATCTTAACTGGACAAACGAGCCGACAATGTGACTTGATAACTTCTGTAAGCTGTGCAGTCAGCCGAAGATAAGTAATGTGTGATACGCTTTGAGTATTGAGACTCAGTTGGACCAATAATTTTACACGTTACTGAGTAAACTGTCGAATTTTCAAGGCGTTTCGCCTGAAAAGACTTGTGTCAATCTAAATGAGCCTGTTTTACTGCGAGAAATATAAATCATCCTTTGGTGCGGATGTAACAACTAAATTTGGTGAAGTTTCTTTGGCAACATTTTGCGTTATGAGAAAGAAGATAACTTTCAGTCAAGTTGGATTTCCAGAGGTGCCGCTAGCGGTCAGAGCATGATGATTCTAATGACATATATAGCTGAATTTTAACGCAGAACGAACATGTGATTGTCGGTCACTGGTAGTCGTTTAACTAACGATTCAATCAAAGCAAATCTGAAAACTCGGGTTGAGTGACAAATGCCTTCGATTTCGGGAAGCAAATTGCTGTCACTTACTCAATGGATCCGAGGGCAGCAACATAGCTAGGTCACATGCGATCGAGCATCATTTGAGTATAAATTGGCAAAGCGTGAATGATTCACTATTCATCAGAAGAACGCAAATCAACTGATCACGCAAAAGTGGATTGACGTCCATGGGGGTTTGGACTTATTTCTAGCGGTTTATTTTTACCTAGTGCTTCACTGCAGTACAAGCGAGACAGCGAGTAATTTTAAGTTACAAGACATGAAGTGCAGCAAAATATACCCGTAAAAGTCATCGGTCCATCAGTCCAACCTGGGTTCTTATGTGGTTTTACGTCTTGAAGCATGCCTGAACTTTTCATCCGAGTTCTTGTTGCAGCGACTTACCTAACAGATAAATGAAGCCATCGGCGGTTTTTCGCAGGAGACGTCGTTCGGGAGAACTATATTTTCCCCATATGTGGAGTTTTATTTCTTCGTGGATTTGTACATATACATCTGGATGCCTAGCATACAGTAGGTAATTTTTAGCAAGCTTATCTGGACTGATAATTCGCGCGAATATGTGGAACTGACTAGTGACTAATCATGCAAATTCGTTTGATTTTTTCAAAGAATTTTGGCTGATTGTCACCCGAACCGGACAATCTGCTCGGTGAACTCGGCAATTCTACTACAAACCTTTCGTTATCAATCGAGGTGATATTGTCAGTGCTTGGCGGAGCACAGCTCTGCGTCGGTGGTTCCGACATAGACACCGAAGAACAATTTCGAAGTCTGCGTAGTTAGGCTTTAACATTAATCGCCACATATTGTGACCATCTTTGTTTCCTGCTGAATGCGAATTCTCATTCCCTCTAGACATAAAATTATGGATCGTGTTTTGTAGTGTCCCGGGTTCGCAAACCATTCATTTTTGTTCGAATAACTTACCGTCCAAAAATAGAACAGATTTGCTTCCTAGTTTCCTCCATCAATGCGGTCCTTTTTCCTTGTGCTCAAGTATTGATCGCACATCATTCAGTTGTGTTGCCTTCCAAATTCAATACAACAGTGCATATTTTAGGTTTCGCGTACCAACCAGGTGTATTGGCACCAGTATAGACAATGTTAAAGCAAACATCGAGAAAAAAGCCCCAGATTCAGACCTCCTGTTGGCACAAACGCACACCGATGTAGAATATCGGTTCGGCTGATGATCACAGGCTGTGTTGTGACTACCCAGTAACACTAGTCTGAGATGGAGTGAATTGGTCTGAAACCTGGTTACTGGTTCGTCTTTACAATTTTTGTCAAAAAAGAGTCGTACCGCACTTGCGAAATAGACTCATTTGCACACCAATTTGGGTTTAACGAGAGACTCAACTGAACCCCAGCTGAATTCCTCGTTTATGATATTCTTCGGCTGGGATTTGGTTGAGCCTCCTGTTAAATTGGTGTGCAAATGAGTGTAATTCACGAACTTCGTAAAATTTGGGTTCGAGTAGAACATAGGGATGACGGAAACTCCGGGACTGCGCCTAGTTGATGATCCCCAACAAAAGCAAAACCGGTCGTGGGCTGTCGGAGAGTTTTCAGGGAGAGTTTGAGAGTAGTCTGCTTTGTGAAAATATACAGCAACCTCGTGAGTAGCTTCCTTTATGAAAATATACTGCGATATCTCGAATAACGTACCAAATGAAACATGAGACGGCCTGTGTGCAGCACATTCAGTTGAACACTATCATAATCGAGAGATACAGTTGAGTTTTCCGTAAAAAAACAGATTGATTCGCAAATGAGTGTATTTGTCGAAATTAGTCCAATTTGGGTTCAGGTAGAACATAAGGTTGACGGGAACTGCACCAAACTGATGAGCCCCAAGAGGGGCGAAACCGGTGATGGGCTGTCAAAGAGCTTCCAGAAAATTTATGAGTAGTTTGCTTCAAGAAACAACATCCTACCAGGCCCTCGCAACCTTGAGTATTGAACCTACATGTTCTCGAGAGGAAGTAACGTTTAGTGGCATGTTGAGTAGAAAATCCGCAGCAGCGCAGTCTCTTTGAAGTGGATTATCGACGTCCTAGGGCTCTGTTTCCCACCCATTGCCTGGCTCAACAGACTGTTCATAATTTATATGGAAAAATCACTGTTAATTCCATTAGGAATTCAAATTATCCTTGAACTTGGGGTGTCTAGTTTTTTTAAAGGAGAATCCCTGAGTAGTATTTTTTTGCGTATCACACACTGATTGCTTGGAGCCCCATAATGAGTTGTCTGTGAGGACATTTTCTCTACAGTCGTGGGTGATTACCAAGCTTACTTACTAACTAGTTCTGGCAAATTTATCACGAAGTATTAGACCATATACAGTTATGTGTGTCTCAGTACTAGACGGTTTGACTTAGTAAATAACACATCCTATTTTAACGGTTGTTTTTCCTGAAGCTGTTATAACTGAACATTTTGGGAGTGCGTAAGACTGCTTGAAAGCTGACACGACATAATGCACTTTGGATCCATAATATCATTGCTGACAAGAGTGATGTCCTTGAAACATACACAAAATGTGACATTGGATAAGGAAGTATACTCACCTTTTACGCTTTACCCCGTACGAATACACACCATCAACAGATACTGGCGTACACCTAGTGCTTTTGTGAATACATATGAGCCAGTCGGGTATCCAGGAGTTGACTGACTTATTTTTTGGCTCTGTACCATCAACTAGCGCATTTTAGGTTAGGCATTTGGTAAGTGGTTCCCAATTTGCGGCCGACACTGCAATGAGGTAATCCGTTCCGACTGGTGTGATTATGCGCCCATCGTCTTTACTTTCTGGCTCTACTACCCTCCCTGTCCTGATATGAATGTTCCGTCTGTTGCATGTTCAAAAAGAAACACCTCCACCTGACTACAGTGGTTTGTTTTTTATGATGAGAACCGATCAACGGACCATGCATAATAGGTGAGCGAATGATCCATCTGCTTTTGAATTTATAATTTCTGCGTTGAACTTTTCCACTGTGTAGTCATACTTGTTTTTTGACCTTGTGTTTTCTTCAGTGTGTTGTGAATCTTCCACTGGTGTTAATCCGAACCACATCGGAAACATAGTTAACAACTTTCGAGTGAGAAGGGAATTTCTCAGAGTAATCAAGGATGAAGAACTGTGCTGGCGCTCATCAGAACGCGAAATGTGGGGCAATGTTTCATTCGTTCGGGTGTGCATTTCAATTACTATCGAATGTTGCGTAATCGATTTGAGCCTTGTGTATTCAGCTAACTGTCTAATGTGACTGAAATGGCTTTGCTATCAATGTGCAACAGTCCAAGATGCCCACAAACTTAGTCAGTCATCAAGTCAAACAGAATTAGGAAAAAACGTTTACGTAAATGCGGGTAAAGTGACACCAAGTGGTTGGTTTTTTAGCGCTATCGCGTGAAAATCTTCAAACAAATACAGGTAACCTTCGTTATAACGGCATCTTTGGAAAATTGCCGGTAGAATAAACTAAACAAACTCTTCTTTCAACTCACGAAAAAAAAGTCCAACATTTGAAATGAGAAATCCATGTAGCAAAATTAAAAACACAGGGGAGCAGCCACTTTATTTGTATAAAAAAGATCGTTCAACTTACCAGAACATTTTTTATACGGAATTCAGGCAAAATATATTACCTCTTCTTAGCCTTAGAAATTTAGTCGACTGTTTTCGGTAAGTTAGTAACTAGACTCATAGTTTCCATCCAGCTGGCAAGGCAACTCCCAAAAAAATGCATCTACTGCCAGGTTAACAAGGCAGCCAACATATGACAAGCGGCGATGGTACACCACACCTTTCGTTGATACTGTTCTCTCTTTTCCCCAGGTGACTGGGATCGGCTGGCCCGAGGGAGAATAACATAGCCTCCGGATGAACGTCTGTGTACAACAAAGTACATGTATGAACGTCATATCCGCTTACTGAACAGAACTATGAAATCAGGACTTCTATTCGGCTTTCACTGTTGCTCTGGCGGAAAACTGCATGAACAGCTGATGTTTGGATGCTGGCTTATACGAATGGCTACGATACCACCTATATAATCTACAAAGAATAATACTAGTGGAAATACCGTCTTTTTGTCGTCTTCCGTGGAGACTGGCGGATTCAGCTGCTTCGGCCCAACCCAATGCTGTTTTGAAAACAGTCCAATACACGTTGTATGAAGCCCATCCATACCTAAGCGTGTTTACATATAAGTTATTAGAATGTGTCTAGCCAACGTCCACTGTTACGCGCAATTCTCCCTGCGGTGTGACGTACGTGTCCTATGACTATATATTACTCCCAGTCAGCATTTAATGTAATGCATTTTCTCTGCAGCGTTTGTGCAGTGTAACCATCCACCTGTATCTAAAGTCGAGTCCATAGACCTTTTCACTCGAACTGCAAAGTTACCCTGTGGCCTTAAAACATGTGGCGTATAGCTGGACGGAATGCAGTTGCTCTAGAATAGAAAGCTTGTTGGTGAAATACACACGTTTGCAAATTACACTGCTGATAAGAGCAGACTCAATAATTAATTAGGAAAAATTCGTTAACGGTCATCGTACCCGATGGTTAAGGGTGACTATTTATAGCAATGGGAGTAAATTTAACCCAGACGGTCTTCCCATCAGAATTCCAATATAAAGCCCTAGTTAGAAGCTGATCAAAGAGTTAATTAAACAACTGAGTGTGCGCCATCGTTTGTGTCAGATACTGCATTATTCCAAACGGAAGAATGAATGAAAGATGACTCCATCTTCCGCATTAGAGGACCTTGGTAATGACGTGAACAACTTATTTAGGGTCCGCAACATGATATCTAACTCTGCCATAAAACTCTCTCAAAAAACAACTTCCGGAGAAGCCAGTTTTTAAGAAAGTCACGATAGAAACCAAACGAAAATCTCTCAACAAGGATGGCCGTGTAATGTTAGTATACATGTCCAACGGTGCAACACACATAATATTCTACATGAACTAATTGTTCCACCATGATCGTTTACTCTTTTCTGTGTCCTCTTGAAGCCCTATGTTCAGGGTAAATTTGACAATTAAACACAGAGCTGGCAGTCTTATGTGGAATTTCCACAATTTTTTTTCCTCAGTGAGTTCTTTTCCAAAGAAACGCAATGCACATATTTTTCGGCTGAAAAGATGACCTTGAGAGAGCCTTCTAGGTGATGTCTGTTTCCCATTTGGCTAACTATGTCCGTGAAGAAGAACCAACTTCCATATCATATCGACCGTTCCGTATGAAATACTTTGCTGAACTTATCCTCAGAGTTCCGGAACTACTTTAGAAAGCTGGTGTTAACCTAAATAAAGAATCTGACATTGTTTGTTTATCAGGCTTGAATGCTGTAATAATCCTGCGGACTACATTAGCTGGGACTCAGTCTCTTGTCAGAGAGACCAGCAACGGGTGGTCCGATGAGGAGCGACAAGTTCATGGACTACAAGAAATCCACTAAGAGGTGGGGGGTGAAGTCCAACTGGTCACTACAAGGGGTGTTTCCTCCGGGTGACCAACAACTCCACAGTTCTGGAAGCAAAGACGCTGACTTCCCGGGAGGTAGAACGAGTCAGAAAAGGCCAGCCATAAAAGCTGCACCCTTTGATCGCTGGCCATGACCGAAGGCGCATCCAATACAGTTGAAACACATTGCTCAAAAAGCATCTGCGGTGCACGGTAGTGCTAGGAGTCGGAATTTCGCACCTTACCTCCGGTGACCTCAGGTTATATCAGCTCCTCATTGCCTTGTAAGTCAGACCTTAAGGTTGAATGCTGGGAATGCTGGATTCAAAATTCCTTCTTCCGGGATCAGTAGTAAAAAAGTTTCGATTTTCCGCACATCACTCGGACGGTGAGGTGAAAAAGGAAGAAGCCTATCCTACGATACGAAAGGATGGGGATACCTTTGGATAAGAAAGGAGTGGATAGGCCTGAAAGATGAACTGCTATTGTTGCAAAAAAATACAAACGCTACAGAACAAACCCTGCTGCACTCGGTGATAAAGTAAGGATAAGACAGGTTAGTTTAAGTCATATTTTCTACTGGAGTGGAACAATAACAAAAAGCTCGACGTCGACAAGGTGCTGGATTCATAGTTGGAGATCACGTGAATCAGAGAAGTATGGTTGGAGGAAAGTGCTTCAATTCGACGATATTGGCAGCTGGGTTCGGGAAAAGACTTGCGACACCACTTGGCACCCAGGTCTCCAAAGTATCACACCGAGATGAGGAAATGAACATATTCTACGATCAACTAGCGGACCTGATCAGGTCTGCATCACATGTTCCTGTTGGGTGATTTCGCCGCTCGGGTTGGCATCGAATCGAAAGTCTGGGAGAGGATACTGGATGCCTTGAAATCAGTTAGTCTGATTTGAAGATCCACTCGTGAAGATCCACTGGGCCTGGATAGGAACACATCCGATCAGCTACTGTGGATAGAGCTGAAATAAAGTGATGACCGCGGCCATAGTGTTCCTCTGAGAATGGTTCGATAACCACCTTAATTCTGGAGGTGCTGATGTTTGTCAAAACAATCCAAGATCTGAGAATTGTAGCGACCCGAAACAAAATCACAGGCACCAGGAGCAAAACTCTGAAGAGGTGAATAATAACTAGTGGTCAAAGTGAGATAAAGAGCTACAGTTTTGCGCTGATTGTTGCTGTCACGAAGGATTTGCTCCAAACTGAAATAAAGCTATGTGCAGAAAGCTGATAGAAGTCAAACAAGCCAGCAAAATCTTCACTAGACCAACACACTCGAGGCAGCTTGGAATGATTTTTTGAGACTACTCAGCCCACAAGGAGAGGTGGATTTGAGCTATATAGTTCATCTGTCACAGCATATAATGAAGACTTCTCTGGTTGACCCACCTACAGAAGCATGACTGCAAACTGCGATAAACCTGCCGAAAAACGGGAGAGCAGTGAGACTGAACGGCTCAGCTGCGGAACTGTTCAATCTGGGAGGTCCGACTCTGCAAAACGAACTTTTCCACAGGCTGTCCACATTTTTTAGAGGTAGAAATGCTTTGCAAGACTTCAGAGATGCAGCGACAAATGCGCTGTATGAAGGGAAAGGAAATCGACAAAAGGCGGACGAATAACGCAGAATCAGCCCCCTCTACACATCAGGTATTATTGTGGCCCATAGACGCTGGTGTTATGGAGGAAAACGTTCCGAAACAGCGGTATCAACTTCTAAGCTGCCGACATTCGACTAACCTATTTTTTCCACAGGAAACACAAGAGAAATGTGGTGAACAGAATCAAGCACTCTATGGAATATTTGTGAACTTCACAAAGGATATCAACTCAGCCAGCAGAGAAACGCCGTGGATCGTAGCACGAAACCTCGGCTATTCGGACAAACTTGTCAGTCTTATCAAAGCCTTTCGATTTTGAATGAGAGCCCGGGATCTGCTAATCAACCTCGACTGAATTCGAATTCGACACGGCAGTAAAACAAGATCGTTTTATGGCTGCAACCCAGTAAAGCCTCTTCTTAACAACCATCAGTGCAGAGGTGTTCTGCCGGTGTGAATATGGCTCACTAATTGAGTACCAGCTGGTTACTTGTTCACTGAAAACTGTTTCCTGGTCAAGACACTGCTGCACTAGTCAAATGTCCGTATGCTGCTGCTTATGAAACCACTTACCTTTATTAACTCATTCTACAGGGGTATCACGGCGTCCGACCACAGCGTTTGGTTCAGTAGCATCTCGTTTTGGCTTTAATATAAATACTTCTAAAACTATTATCTTCGGTCAGCCTGCACTGGAGCCCGCATCAAACACCACCATTTCAATCGAATGGTTGTGAACTGGCGTGCTGCATGGATTTCTGCTATCTTAGCAGCACACTATCCACGAAGTTGACAGTTGATCATGAAATTAACGCACAAATTACAGTCGACCGTCTTACAAAACACACCTGGAACAACCGTAAATTGCGTATAGCTATCAAGGTCGCTGTCTTCACTAGTGTGCGGCAGCAAAACTATGGACACTATATAGATGATGTTTTTGGGTTCTTGGTCGATTTCACTTGCAGTGTCTGCACAAAATCCTTCGGATGAGATGAACAGATTGACCCTCAGACACCGAAATGCAAACCTTGATGATTCAGTATGCAAAACTGCAAATTGTATTTTAGGTAACCACTTTTTGTGAGGACCTGACACTCAAAGAGTGGTTTGGGGAACGAATGACGTGAAGCCACCCCCCAAATAACTCTAGATATGACATCCTCTAAGTTCCAGGTCATCCAATCCCCGCTTTAGGGAAAGGAGATGCTATATATTATTCACGTAGCCATTAGGCCCACAATGTTTTATTGGTCGGTTCTATTTCACATGTATTCTCTCCCGTAATTGCGTATTGTAATCTATGCTTTCAGAAAAACGCTGGTTTCGGAACCGGCATTGCCGCATACACCAGCCTCCTCCCTTAGCTTGGCTTTATCAACTATAAGCGGTCCTAGTAGCTTTTATGGCCGTATTACTGTGCTCTCTGAATCTTTCCATGTAGCCACTGTATGATCAGCTCTCATAGGCCCAATGACATTCGTCATGAGATGGGAAGAAAGTAAGTCATCGGATTCTCACACCCGTTTCTCACAGCGTAGTGGCAACAAGATGCAATCATCCATATTTGGTTTACACGGGCTACTTCGCGCCACATAATGGCGTGACTAATCAAATTCAGTCAACTTGTTTGACAGCTGCATGGTGCAGTATGTTGCACAGACGGAGGAGCGTTGAGACGAGAACCGATGATCGATGGGATGACCTTCAAAACAACTCGCTTCTGTGCTGTTGTAGATTGACGTAAGCTATCGATGGTTTGGTAGGTGGGCTACATAACCACCGACTATTTAACAAGCCTAGTGACTTCTTAATCGGTTCCAAACCATTTTCCGCGTAAACTTAAGTTTCACGTCAAGCGTAAGCTTCACTTGAATTTCACTTCAAACAATGAATCATTGCTAGCTCAGTTAGAAATCCAAAGGTGATGCACTGGGTGACATAGTGTTGCTCACGTGCAGTTTGTCACCATCATCGCTAATTTCCTCCGTCTTCATCCCCGAAGGCCAATAGCCAAGTGATAAACACAGAGCCACACTGGATGTGCCATAGGTATGTACAACATACTCTTCACCTTTGAAGAGAATATTGGTAGCTCAGGGTGTAGTGATGGCAGTCGGTTTGTTTGCTGAGTTGGGCGATTCCGTTGCAAATGTTTCATCACCAGTCGAGGTTACATCACCAGGGCGTTGTGAGTGAAAGTGCGCTGCGACTGGAAGTGTGTGGTTGTCGCGCGGGCATGGATGGATATGGGATCTAATCACTCAGGTCGACCTTGACTGACCATTGGTTGTTTGGGGGAGCATTCCCGTTGACCTGTTGGTTGACCTGTCTTTACCTCTACTCTTCATCCATAAACTAATGTCGTGCTAATGACACTTAACTGGTGATTGATCAGATGGTCGTTGATCTGTTCGGCGAACAGAACAGGTAACCATCTTACAGGGAACCAGATATGTTGCACTGCATGATACGGAGTTGCTCACACGTAGTTTATCAGGGCCACCACTCGTTTCCCAAGTAAGCTACTTAGACAGGTGCTGGCAAGAGTCCCGGAGCATTCCTCATGGTGGGATATTACACAGTCAACGGCGCTAGCAGTGTGTTTCATTTGTAAGCGGAATCACGCGTACCTACCAGAGTTAATAAGCGTATTCGTCCCTAGGCTGTAAACTGCTTTCAAATTCTGAGCTGTTTAATGCAACTGGTTGGTCCTGAGACAATAGGCCACAAGACTTTTATCATCGGTCATCATTTCTCCGGAGATAGTTGCTTTGTCCTCTGGCGTTATTCACAATCCATCACTAATTTTCGGCCTGGACTCAAGGGAAAACCCTTTGATCTGGTTGTTTCTATGGAACACGCATTAGCTCCTGAAAATTCATTCAGAGTCACCAGAAGATCACGAATATAACTATACTTTCAGCTTAGGGCATACTGGTATGGTTCCGATGGCACACAAAGGTTAGGATACCTAGACAAACCTATGCCAATAAAGTTTTCGGAGTACGAGACTCCGGGGGAGAGAGTTCTACATCAGCACAAAATCGGTGTTCAACACTGATGCTTCTTTTTACGGGGCCACCTAATCCTCCAGCTGGGTGTGGTTCCGTTCGCTGAACGACGATTAACGTGGCTGCAACAGATTGAGGTTTCTGCACATTGTGCACCTGATGTCTGATTTGGGATGTCCTCAGAGGTGGCATTTTCTATGGAATTTGTGGCTAAAACGACTTTTCGGTAGGATGGTTGCGGTAAATGATGCCAAGGAAGTCTATCGGAAATTCAATGGATTGGTGCATAGTAACGAATATACCGGACTACTAAAAGCCCCTCTATGATGCACAATAAGAAAGCTTCCATATTCAGCAGAGCCTGTCAGACACAATTTCTTCAGGTGTCAAACCGTTACACGGGATTATCCTTCACCTAGCCGGTATCCTCTACCTTATTGGCCAAAAAAATGAAGCCTGCAGTGATACCTTTTCTTAAAGTAAAACGCATTTGACCTTCAAGAACAACACACCCGATGACAGTGATCGCCATGTATGATCGCACCTCTTTTTTACTGCGTGCGCCATCCGGTTGAAGGTGAGGCTGTGGCACAGACTGATGTGTCCTCCTAAATGAACGATACAGCCACCTGTCTGTTACTCACCACTAAGTGATGCAATGCGTTAAATGGGCACTTCGTCCCTTTTGGTTTCGATCAATTTTTGAATGCAGTTAGCTTAATAAAAAATGCATCTACGTGTGGGTTAATCACACTGCTGATCATCCACTCGTGGTCGACTGGGTAAGTGTTAAAACTAATAATCGGGAGGTGTCACGGGTTCGAGAATCCCTAAGTTTTTGTGGGAGGCACACTGCTAATGATTCCCAATAATGATGAGAGTCGTACAGTGCTTTTCGGCTTTTCAGTATGGATTAGTTCACTTGCAGGACGGAAGTTCACTTGAGATTGAAGTTACTTACAGATACATCATTGATTTGATGAGCAACACGGTGTTCTACATGGTCCTGTATTACATGATTCTAATGCGTGACACTCCTCAATGTTTTGCTTGGCTGGGGAAAAATCACCCACGAAAGTTGAGGCAAACAAAATGTCATGGAGATTAAATCGACCTCAATGATGAAAAAACAGAGGCAACTGCATGAAAACCGTTGAGGGGAGAATAGCACTTTACCCGATAATCGTGGTGATGAACTGGCCAGAAATGTTGCGTACACCGCTATGGAATGACAGACACTGCCGCATCAAAGATTACTCAGGACCTGAGCTCAAAATGCACGAAATGCAATAAAGTCTGAAGTTGGATGAGGTAAGGAAACGGTGCGTGCTGTTCCTTTGCGAAACTATGGTAAGGGGGCATAACGACTGCCTCGCGATACATTTGTCCCTCTCCAGAGGGGCCATCCTCAGAAGATACTACTTAGAGCTAGTTCCCCGAAACTTGAATTAAATGCTTGGACCTTGAGAGATATCTTCAAACCGGGCCAGGGACTCGGTTCTGACAAGAATCTCGGTCAATCCTCCCCCGACCAGACGAGGCTGACAATACATTAGCTTTGCTTGTCTGACACGCATTTGGGTATTTTGGTTTTCCCGAATCCTCCCTCTGGTAAGCTCTCAGCATTGAGCATGGGAAGCCCTAACAAGAAGATATTATGGCATATTTTTTGGGCTATTTAAGCCAACATTTGATCAGCTCATTGCGGTGAAGTGTAGACACAACCAAACGTCAGTTAGTTCGTCTATCCTGCTCCTTCTGGTCTTATTCCAGTTTACTGGATTTCCTGTTGAACTTGCTTGGTTTGAAACTATCTGTGTGTTCCGGTTCGTGTGATGGGCGAACTAGAAACTAGATATAATCCTTCAGCAACAGCAGTGAAAGATACTGCAAGATACTTCCAATAGCATAGCACCATTTCTCTTTTGTTATGACCACACAGCACTTCGGAGTTGCAACAACTGGACTACGTAATCATAAGGGCACGAATGCTTCCCCATTACAGGTAACTTGTGTGACAATTTACACGTTTACTAGACCGTGCGTTTTATGCGGTACACAAAATGGACTGTGCGTTACACTTAATGGTTAGCTGATCCCATGGATTAGAAAATACATGGTTTTGAGGCTTGCGAGACAACATGGCTTTGTCAATGTAGTCTCAACCTTGGGAAGCAACTGTTTCCAGAAGGCCACCGTAAAAGATGAGGGGAAACGTCCGGAAGTTTTAACCAGAGCAGGGAGTGAAAGGTACGCTTTGCCTTAATCAGCTGTTGACTGGGTCAAAACAACCTGATTACTCGTGAATGCGTCAAGACAGAGTTGTGTACGCTCACAAAATATCACCGATCAGTATGATATAAAATCAACTTGATGCAGTCAAAATCAATGAAACAACTTCATCACTATGATATAGATAAGTAGAAAAATGTATCTTCTGCAAAACTAGGGAAACCTTTTTGTGGGATACCCGAATTAGACAGGTCTGTCTTACCTGTATTTCCCATCGTATTTCTGTATGAAGAGCTTCGTGTGCGGATCTTGACTGTGCAGGCACGTTTTGCATTGTGTGCCCATTGTCCGGCTTTCCGTCTTTCATCTGAACCTGTGAAGCTGGTGATTTGTCTTCATTGGATTGTTATTTACTCGCGAAACTGGCTTCTGTTGTCTTGCATGTTTCGTTTTGCAAATATTGCTTGCTGTTCTCGTAGATCGTGCTTATCCAGAAACAACTTCAAGAATCCTATGCGATTTCAAAAGTGACACCATTCTACTTGTATCAACACACCTTTAACCCTCGCTCCACAGCAGTGCCAAACCACTAGCCAAGGACCATTACCCTCATAAAGTCATCCCAACCAAATAGATATTCGCACTCTTCTAATAGGCAACGAACAACTTCGTGGACCTATTAGCGCAAAAAAAACGAGAAAAATGCGGACAGCGATTCCAAACGTTTCGAAGGGCTAAACGAACTAATGATTGCCCCTGTGTTATTTAAAAGCAACAACTCATGTACAAATTAAGTTGTTGGTGTTTGGTAGGGGTACAGATGAAATTCAGCTGGATCTCTCGTTTACAATATAATTCATCTGAATGGCTTGCACAAACGTCGCCTTATGTTTCAACTGCTAGGACACCCAAGATACCGAGATATTGTCTTCTACATGACACCACTCACAGTGTTCGAATTTTTAGTCGACGCTGTGAGTAGTGTCCTGTCAGAGTAAGACTGTTTGTTTCTCTCTTCACCTATTTGTGACTGAATCGTCTTTCCATCAGAGATACCGTGGCTACTAAAAAATTCCAGTTCTCAGTAATTCCAACACTTACGAAAAATAAGATACTTGGTTTGGATACTGGCGGCCTTGATGACAGGTAAAAGTGTGTTTTTCATCTTTGGTGGTGTCAAACGCTTTACGCAGTAGGTGTGCCACTGTATAACAGTCCCCCAAATATTTTATCCTACTAGGCTTAAATTAGTAGTAGCGTAGTATAGCTGAATAAAAGTTCAGCGGACATACTTGATGCTCATAAATGGTGTTTTTCGAATCTGCGGCTTGTGGAAACGCATGGAGTGTCAAACTTCGTGACTTTCGTCCTGAGAAGGCTAGGCCTGCCTCGTGAGCCCCAAGCAGAACAAAACTGATAGTGGATTGTCTGTACATTCCGATCGAGCTCCACGTAATGATAAAATCAGACCGCAAGATTTTCTGTAAAATATTTTGCGACTCGTAATTAATGGATAGGCGGACTGAACGGGAGGAGATGGTGTCAGAACGCATGAAATCACGGGCAACTGTCTTTTAAAAGATCCAGATTACTGTCAAATGGAAGAACTGTGATACGTAGAGCAAGTTTATAGCCTTTTCAATTGGCTGGGGAACCGAAGTTAATGCTTTAGGTTAGTAAATTAAGCGAATGATGGGATTTTTTATCACCGCAGTAGCATACGAATACTAACTAATGCTCTTAAATTAACACTGGATTCTTCCCCATGAGGTACCGGTTCTCAACCTGAGGATTATGAGCTCCAAGGGATAGTAGGACGTATCACGAAAGCCGTGAAGCATCTTGAGCGGTGCTATGATTGTTTCTGGTTGAATTATTTTTTGTAGACGGCAAGGCGGCCTAAAAAAGGACAGCAGTCAAACAGGGCACCTGATAAGTCAGAATAAAGACTGACTTTTGAGGTAAAACTGAAATAACTCGCTGGTTGAAAAGATTATCCCGAATCTCATACTAATCAGAATAGTGTAACTCACGTGCACGAGTTGGTCCAGTCTATCCTAGAAAGTCTAAAATAAAGCAAATCTGAACTTGATGATATGCGCTTAGTTTTAGGGACTCTGTGTAGGTACAAAATATTGGTCAAGACTTTATAGCACGTGCATGGCTGAGCAACGTACGCCCGAATCGGTTTTCTATAGAGGAAAATTTTGGTAGCTCAGGTAGCGTAGATGGTCTTTGGTTTGTTCGTTGAACTGGTCAATTTGATTGCAATCAAATTCATCACCAATCGAGGTGGCATCATCAGTGCGTTGTGAGGGAGTGTAGTGGTACGTAGCAATGGGTTGATGGTTGGGCACAACCACCCGGGGGGATGGAATCCGTGGAAGAGGAAATGCAATGAAAAATTCTGATAGGGTCAACCAATAGGATTATAGTTCTGAGAAAGTTTGTATTCACGGACACTAAGGGGAATTTTAATAGACTTATGAAGACGTACTTCACACTAGTGGTGCTACAGACCCCAAGTTATTTTAAACTACCATCAAGCTCGTACGTGTGATCCTCAGATTACTCCCAATACGCAGCAGGTAAGAAACCTTTTAAAGAAGACGGAAATGATATATACGGCTAGATTTGATGTTGAAACAGCACCGAAGATATTCCGTTGGATTCGTGCCTTAAAGAAGCCACCAAGCATGCATGGACCCTGCTGGGAAGTCTCCAAGAAAATGCCACAAGATGTTCAATCTATCGGTTCAGACGCCTTTGGTGATTATCTTAAAGATGGCTTGGCACTTGGATATCTTATGGCTTGCTTAAATCCGAATTCGGTGGCTGACTTACTTGAAAACCCAATTTGGGAAGTTTCGGACAAGACCACTTTTGAAAAACTGCATCAAGAGGAACGCATCAGGTTATTTCTGCAGTTCCTCACCTCGTTGGACATTGAAAGTTCAAATCAATTCAGTGTTTCTGCTTTGAAGGAAAAACTTGACCTTGAACAGGTTGTTCAATGTTTGAGAGAAGTGGCCTTGATGGTTGAGACTCAGAACGGATATATTGGTCCCGTGGAGTTCCGGAACTAGATTCCGCTCAGAAATACCGTGGCCCGATCGAAGAGAAGAAAAATGGCCCTTGTGTGGTAACAATTTATTTGTGTATCCGTTTGTTTTTCTTCAATAATTCTGTAGTTTTCACTTTCACGTGCTCGTTTTGTGCGTGTCTTTGTGTGTGTGCCCGTGATCTGTACAAGAGACTTAGCATTTGCATAGGATTC